>JAXQGS010000008.1:0-37837 GCA_037040325.1 Mucor sp. M7501 | reverse complement strand
CCCGCCTAACGAAAAAACAGAGGGAAACCCTCGCATTTTTTTTCTAGGATTTTTGTGTGTGTCGAGCCCATTCTAGCTATTGGATTGGCTGAAAGACTGGACAGCAAGTGAGATAAATCATTGTCAATACTGAAATAAAATTGGTTTAATAATCCCACAAACACAACTAAAGTAATAGGATAAACACAATATCATTCGACTGTATTCTATTTGTGTACAGAAGAATGCACCAAAGACCCTGGGTTTGAGTAAGGAAACATGTGTATTTATACATTCGTATTTAGCTTTTAGCGTTACAAGTTGCAATGCAGAGGAATAAAAGACATTATTAGTGCTATTGCTATATCTAGCAGATGAACTTGGATCAGCTATCATCATAGTATGATTTGATATAAGCTTGACAGTTTAAAGAGCGAGGCTTGCTGTACAGCAATTACTGTCCGGCATCAGGGCATAGTTGACAAGCTTAGTTGTGATTTTATTGAGTTGATTTTATCTGGTTAAAAACGACACTACTTGTGTCGTAAATACACTGTCATCAAGTGTGATTCCTTCACATGATGTGCAAGATAAGAATGCCTATCCATTCAATTATCTTGGGAGTGGTTGCTCATGCTACGTTATAAGTTTTTTTTTTTTTTTTTTTGAATCCCAGGACTTTTTCCTTCATCATTGTGGCGCGCAAGAGCACACTTATTTCGCTTTCTTTCCCACAGTTTTTTCAACATGTTATTGAAGCATACCGTTTATATCATCACAGGCGCTAATCGTGGCTTTGGAAAAGCAATTGCAGAAACCATTGCCTCCAAAGTAAATCAAGAAAAGACCAGTTTCATTCTGGTGGGCCGAGATCAATCACAACTCGAAAGCGTCAAATTGGATAGCGATAACAAGTACATCACTTGCCATTACATTGCCCATGCTGATTTCAAGGGAGCAAAGCAAGCTCAAGCATCTGTCGTTGATAAGATCAGTCATATGATCAAGGTAAGAATAGATGGAGCATACCCCTGTGTTGATATATTAACACATCAAAATGCGAATAAAAAGGCATGGCAAGAGAATGATACAGCGCCAATTACAAGAGCCGTTCTTATCAACAATGCAGGATCCACAGGCGATTTAAGCAAAAAGGTTGGAGACTATGATGCCTCTGAAATTCAAGATTATGTGGATTTGAACATTACGTCGTATATATCCATGGTGTAAGTATGCATGAATACCATGAAACTTATACTCGGCTAAACAATACAACAGAACTGGCTTCATTAAGTTGTTTAACAATGGCCTCATCAACACTTCCATTGTCAACATTTCATCACTACTTGCCGTTGAAGCATTCCCCAACTGGGCATTGTATGCAACAGGCAAGTCTGCCAGAGACATGCTCTTGAAGGTAGTGACAAAAGAGGAGCCATCCATTCGCACTTTATCCTATGCGCCGGGACCATTGAACAATGAGATGCAACAACATGTCCGAGAGACCTTAGGAGATCAAGAGCAAAAGAAACTGTACACCAAGATGGCTGATGAGGTATTTTCTAAAAGAGAGCACAGGGTTGTTTATTTTATTGATCATTCAACGTGTATAAAATTAGGGTAATTTGGTTGATATGAAGGCTTCTGCATCGAGATTGTACCAATTATTAGCAGAGGACACATTTGAAAGTGGTAGCCACATCGATTATTATGATTTGGAATAAACAGCTCACGTTTGTTGAGATACAGTCTTTGGTCCAAACCCAAACATTCTACCAAACGATGTGCGGAAAGAGTATGGTTGATGTGCAGTCTTTCTCTTCTTGTAGCCGTCGAGAAATGTGATTTGAGGTTTATTGAATGATCCTCTTCTTTTCTCTCGGATGAATTGGATCGCATCTAATGGTGCCATGCCTAGTTCAATCAGAGCTATTGCGACAAGAACAGGCGCTCTTCCTAATCCGGCGACACAGTGTACTGCAATGGTGGTATCTGAGGCATTTTCTACAATGTGAAGCCAATCATGGATGATATTCTCGGGCGGCTATACATTAAATAAGCTGTACGTTCATTGAACACATATGGATACAGAGATACTCACTATGCCACCATCTTTGAAGGGTAAATCAATGACGGGGATGCCTCTGGATATCAATTTCTGTGCATTGTAGGTGGGCTGACAGCATCGAACCACGGTTGAGACATTGTGATGGATGAATTCATCCACATAGAGTGATAGCGTCGATTCAGTAGGACAATCCAGTATCAAAAAGCGAACATTGGATGCCGTTGGCACCTCAATCAACGAAAGCATATGTCCTAACGGAGTACTGGCACACTTTGGTGGATGATGATAATAATGGCGATGTTGTTTTCTAATTGTAGTGTCCATAGTCATTTACAGGGAAGAATACCATGCCAAATAGCGTTCATTTATATAATATAAGTAATAGTTTGTTTGAGAGGAAAAAGAAAGGATTATTTAATAGTTAAAATTCTTTTTTTTATATATTACATCTTGTATTCATCCGAAACTTTCTAGCCTGATATAAAATCATAATATTTATTGCATTGAAACTAATGATATGATGGAGATTTGTTTGTGAGATACAGAGATCATTCAGCGATTACCAAAGAAATTTAGACGATATGACCATGGTGCTTGTGTCTTCATCCAGTGATGTTTGCAGTGTAAATTCGGTACCATTGTTCACTTTGGTTGCAATGTAGCTTTCGTCGTATCGAAACTCATTGATCAGAGAGGCAGCGTGCATCAGTGCTTGCTCCCATTCTTGCGAGCGCTCCTGATCATCTGGTAAAATATACATGCGGTATTCAAAGTCAGGATTCATGCTGTTCTCCATGGACAGACTTTCATGAGAGAACTGCAGAGCCAAGCCAAGCGAGCCTACATCCACCAGTCTTTCATCGTCGTCAGTAGGTGGGTGAAATACATCCAGCAACGCCTTGATGGATATCTTGTACAATGCCTTTCTCCTCTGCATGTTTCAGAAAGGAAGAATGGGGGGGGGAGGGATGTTAGAATATCCGATGATGAAGAAATCCCTTATCAAAATTACCTCTTTGTATTCGAAATCATATAGCTCAATATGACCAGGATATAATGTGGCCCAATAACGTGCCCATCTCTATACACAACGAGTTAGCTGGCATGTCATTACATAATACAAGTCTTTTCTCTACTTGCAGGAATTAATTTTCCTCTGGTATACACAGTGATAAATCCCTCATAAATGAGCTTATTATCGAGCAGCGTCATGACTCTGGAGCTGACAAATGTGCCATACACGACGAGCACTTGATACTGATTGCTGCCTTCTGCATCTTGTATAGTGATTCTTTTCAGCTTTTTCTCACAAGGTCGCATGGGGATCTTGAAGACTTGGCTCCCGAGGCACACTTCTGGCTGACGGAAACGGGAATTAAACGCACCGAGTGTGGTTTTGGGCTGAGCATAGATGGAGAGTGTCGTCGAAGATGGTTTCTCCACGTCTCTATAGATTGTATTAGTTGCCTTGTCGACTGGAGTTTGCATTCAAGATTACTTGCAATATGTAGGTTTCATCTAAATTGGCTTGTGATCCGTTTTTACCGCACTTTTGGCTCACGGCAAAGGAACCTTCAAAGAGCTGGTCATTCAGTTCCATGGAGGATCTCAACAAGCATGCTATCAAATAAAAAAGGCACACGAGTGAGTCATGATGGCATACATCACTCGAGAAAATAGAGCCTACGTTTGGATGAATTCTGATTGATCACTTGCAATACTAACAACAGTAATCAGGATCATGATGCGAAATGACACACACACACACTATAGTCTTACCTCGAATGTAAAAGGTCGCTTTAGGCTTCATCAAACTGGACTGATGGTGATGATGATGACCCAGCAAAGAGCTACACAGAGAAAAACATGTCAGTATGTATACGTCGAGACCGAAAGCATAGGATGCACCTACGAGTTTTTGTGGTGCGGTTTCCTCAGCACAATGGACCGAGGATAGTCCAACAAGGGGTGTCTCAGTTCCTTATTGTTGCTGGTTTCCTGAGTTATCCAGTCCAGCTTCTCTTTGGGCAGTTGATCCAGCGTTTCGAATGGGCCATTGTAGTGAACATACGGTTCGCTCTGCTGCTGGTCTTGTTTAATATGCTGGGAGAAATGCAGAGCAGCACTCACCTTCTTCTTTCTCTCTTTGGAAGAAGTCGGTACAATCTTTCGAGATGCGTGGTGATGGAAGCGGTTGGAGAGTTTGACGTGCGATCGCTGGAGGAGGCTTCTGAATGACATGGTGGATTCTCGGAAGCCTTGTTCTTGGCCGTCCAGCAGAGGGTTGCGCACGGTTTTAAATGTGGAGGACATGGTGCTGTGTTGTGTTGAAGAAGGAGAGATCTCTACAGGCAAATGCTTTTTGTTATATAAATTTCGGAAACTTTTTGCATTAGGATATTTTTTTCGTATAGGCGTGTTATTAAGGCTATTCATTGAGGAGGCTATACTACTACATCAACATCTGATGACAACACGCTATGGTTCTGCAAACAAGCGGAACATTTCTCTTGATTTATTGTTGCTTCTTTTTGCTGTACTCTTTAAACCACACAGGCTCCAATTCCTCCAGTTTAACTAATTCGCCACTGACACGGCTCTCGATTTCTTGACGGATCTCGCTGACCGTCTTGACCTGGAGTCGAGGATTCTTGCTGGCCGCTTCCGATGTGCCAGGCACTGCTCCCAGTCCAATGGTTTTTTGGTTCTCGTCCATGCCTTCAATGCGAGACAGCATGTTTCTCTCTGCCCACACCTTGAACAGCTGTTTCAGGTAATCCTTGTTCTGGCTCTCGTAGTTTGGATAGGCCTGGATGCGTTCGTCCTCCCAGTCCACTGTGTTTGTCTGGAACTGGCCCACCACTTGGGTCAAGAAGCGATGTACCAGCTGTCTCAGGGGTGGCTGGTTGCCAAAGCCCATTTGCCATTCTGGCTCTGTCACATCCAGCTTGACCCAAGGGCCATTGTTGATCCACTGCTCAGATCCAGACTTTTTGGCGTCCCACTGATACAAGGGAGGGTCGTTGCTGTGTGCTCCAATCACAAGCGTCTTGGGTGGCTCCTGTGTTTCCTTCTTGTCAGTGAATTGTGCAATGTATACGGGCCAGTAGATGGGATACGCTGCGTTGAAGAGCACCTGTGCATTGCTGATGGTGTACATGCCGTGCCTGTGTGTCAGTGAATTCACAGTCAGGTTTTCCAATGCTTCAGGCGCACGGTCTGTAATGTCGTTGAAGGGGTTGACGGTGAACGGGACCACCTCCACGTCCTTGTCTTGGTATAGATCAGCGGTGAATGGCACAAGCTTCTCCATGCGTGTCGCTGCGGATTGACCAAAGCTCAAGTAAGAGACTGGATCCCAGGTATGGCCGGGCCAGTAGCAGTCGAATCCAATGCCCAGCATTTGACGGGGAGGTCCCATGGCCTTGGTCAGTGCTTCCTGCGATTCCTTCTCGGCTGAATTGGTGCTGGATGGTTTGACGTCTGCGGAAATGGCCATGTCGTAATACCAAAATGGAATGTAGGCTTTTCGTACTTGCATGGACGACACGGATTCCTTGACATCTGGCATCTTTTGCGTAAAGATCTAACCATACACACCACACATGAGCATCATGCCACTGGTTGCTCCCCATATATATATATATATATACTTACGCTTTTGATAATCTTGAAAATGCTAAAGAATGCGTGTTGATTCACATACGAGGCAATATTGACGATTTGGTGCACTTCTTCTTCTGGCAGTTTAAAGGGTAATGCATAGATCTTGTTGCTGTGGTCAATGGCGCCGTTGGTGTTGAGCCTTGTCGTGCGATAGAGCGCTCCTCTGTGCGCTGATAACACGATGCTGTTCTTTGTGCACACTCTCAGCATGTTTATTTGTGTAAAATGGAAAGAAAAGGGTATTTTTATTTTATGACGTTTTTGGCAACTACTACTACTATTTTGTGGTGGAGGAAGCTGTCTCCAGGAAATTGCTGGGGACAAGACCTGTGCGCACAATCTTTTGATTTCTGCTGTTCAACAGGCTCGCTTCCCACCAGCCCTGTTCTTCGTCTTCGTTCTTGCTAATGATACCGAGCAAATCGCCTTCACTAAAGCCGATTTCACCTTCATCGGATGCTTCATAGTCATACAAGGCAAATGCAAAATCAACAAAATGCCCCTCTTTTGTCGTCGTTTCGTCGGCCACACTGTTGGGTGTCTGGTTGCTGCTACCAACACGATAGTAGTCCTGGATAAACTTGTCATTGTGGTGCGCCTGCTGACCGATGCTTCGAACAGAACCGCCCGAGGAAGACGAGGAGGAGACAGAGCCATGGTAGCTGCCTTGTTGCTTGTCCTTGAGCATACGTTCATGCATCAGTTGCACAGAGGGAGGCGTTGTGCTCTTGCTCAAATGGCTCTCCATACTGCCATGCTTGGTGCTGACCGTGCCAGTTTCTTTGGATGAAAGCGAATTGAATGGGTCATACAAATCCATGTAGTTGCTAGAACTGCTGCTCTGCAGAGAGCCAGATTGGCTGTAGGCAGGTCTAACGGGCTCGATGGAGCTCATGCGACGGCCCGACGTTTGATAGGAGGAGGGTGGTTGCTGATGGTAATATTGAGAGGGGATGCTTCTTCTCTGCTGTTGCTGTTGCAATAGGCTAGAAGGAGAAGATATGGATGCGGTAGGCTTGATGTCAGGATGACGGTAAGAGCGTGTACTTTCTTCACCACCACGAGCAATACGCTTGGAATCCAATTCACGCAACATGTCATCGAGTTCAAATGCTGCAGATTCAGATGTACCCTCATAGTCTTCTTCTTCTTCCTCCTCTTCATTGTCGGATGGATCATGCTGCTGTTGTGTGCTTTGATGAACAGGAGCAGGAGGGGCTCTATTGAGTGTAGTGGTGGTGGTGGTGGTGGTTGGATCAGCAACAGTGCAAGCAGAACTGGCTTTGGAGATATCAATAGGAGATTCAGCGTCTTCCACAAAGGATACACGTCTTTGAGGATTGAACGGTTGCTTGGCTAGCAGTGAAGAGGGCGATGCTTGTCTTTCTTTTCTGATTTCTTGGTAAGCAGACTTGAGACGATCCACCTTGTCATCTTGCTTGAATTGACTGACTGTGGCTTGTGGGTCTTTGTTTGTTGTAGTCCTTGGTGATGGTGCTTGTACTGTGTCGGCCTCTTTGGGTCGAGAAGTTTCCTGTGGTACAGCAGGCTGTTCTTGGTGCTTGGCTTCAATCACCTCTACGTCTTCTTCTTCTTCTTCTCCCTCAGCTTCGGAATCAGTATCAGTTTCTGTCACATACTCGTATTCTTCCTCGTCGTCTTCCTCGTCAGAAGGATACACTTCCATGACACCCATCATAAGCACTGGTTCTGCAGAAGGCAGGTCAACAGCAGGTGTTGGTGATGGCTTGGGGGCTTCCTTTAGATGGGCAACCTTGTCCTCTGTGGCAGTAGTGGATGCTGCTGCTGCTGCTGCTGCTTTCATCAGCAGCGATGATTTGCTAATACTGCTAGTACCTTCGGATGCCATGCTGGAGACAGACGATCTTCTTCTTCTGTGTTGCAAATGGACACGAACTCGATCTTCTGATTCACTGTGGTCTTCAGCATCAATATTGTCACGAAGAACGTGATGCGTGTGCTTTAAATCGCCTCTGTCTTGATTCGCTTCATGGTACGCATGAAGTTTGATGTATTCCATAGGTGCTATATGGATGCCACACGGATCAGCTCACTTTTCCATATACTACCTATAGACAACTTACATGGAACAACATCACTGGATTTGTTGGTATGGACAAATTCAACGAGATCCTGCGCCACATTGATCTTGAGTGCCTCTGTGTTGACTCGCTCGCATGCTTGCACTTCGTTTTCAAGACACCCAATCATTAGATTGGCACTGTTTGACAAGTTGGATTTGAAAAACTCGAGTCTTTCCACCTCCAATTGCTCAAAGGTCTCACACGTCTTTCTCCACTCGACATTCCAATCTTGCACAATCTTGTCCAAATCAGCCAGTGCCTCGTCATAGACCTTTTTCAGCTTTTCAATAGTGATTTCTGCCATTTTGAATGCTGCACGCTTGTCGTTTTCAGTTGCTTGTTGTTGCACCATTAAATTTGCCTTTTCAATCTCGAGATTGTGTCGCTTGTGAGCCTATACGTGGCAATGGTGTGAGTATATACATGCTATAATAGCCTCTATATGGATTTGTACCCTTCGAACAAAATGAACTTGTATTTGTCTGTTGTTGTATAATTTCTGAATAGACGTCTGTGCCTGAAAATATAGCAATGTGAATAAGGGGGGGGGCAACGCCTCTCTTTTGTTGCCATCCATGATTTACCTCTTTTCTCAGCACCCTTTGCTTGTTCAGCAAGACACCCAATGGCGCTGCTACCTTGTCTTTCAATAGCTTGGACAGGTGCAAGTGCGATTCAGCCACTGACATGAATTCGTGCTGCATGGTATCCATCGCTGCCTTGCTAGACCCATTCTCAACGCTGGATGCCTTTTGCTTTTGCGCTATCTGCAACAGGGTTTTGCCATACTCTTCCTCCAGCAGTATTCTCGCTTCATAGGCATGTTTGTATCTCTCGCATGTCTGCTTTGCACCTCGCATCCTCTCAATCAAGGTAGTGATGCCGTTTTTTTCTGAGCTTTCCTGTAGAGTGTGAAAATCAGGTAAGTAGGCGGATCATGGATGGATGTGTGTATATGAGTTACCCAAAAGTTGTCTTGGAAGCGGGGCATAGGAGTTGCTGCTGCTGTGTCAACCGTCATGATTAAATTAGATATTAAATATTACAATGTATAAAGAAAGAGAGAGAAAGAAGAGAGAGAGGAAAATAGGAAACAGACAAAATAAAGTTGTTTACATGCTTCTTTTTTTTGACAATTGTTTACATGAAATTCCCGTTTAGGAAATAAGAAAATAAACAACACTTTTGTATGCGGATGGTCAAATCAAGTGCGGTTGTTGCATCGCATAGTAGACTACAACAAGTGGGATGTTTACATTTGGTATATATTCAAGTTGGCTTTCTATTGTTTCTAGTAATCATAAAATCAATTCATCCACTGTTGTGTGTATTTTAAATAAGAGACCAAAAAACCAGTTGCCATGTAATAGCTAGTAAGCTGCTCCTCACAAGACACATGTGGCAAGGTACTAGAGGAATCAAGTCATTAGGCTGCAACTCTCTGAAAACGCCATGAATCAACTTACGACTACAATAGTTTGATCATCGCCATACACCTTTAGCTTCTCCTGCAGATATCTTCTGCCTCTTCTTTCAGTAAACGACACTCCGTCAGGCCCAACATCGGATAACTTTCTAAACCGATGCTTTCCTCTTCTTCTACCATGATTTGGCTTTTTGTGGTCTTTGGACGGCCTTACATCTTCCTCGCTTTCACCGCCTGTAGAGCTGTCATCGCTATCATGCGTATCATCAAACTGAGCCAAATCATCTGCTCCAAAATCGAGATAGGATGCGTTCTCTGCCATCCTCATGCGTTGGTTGAAGGTATCCTCGTCATCCTCATCACTACTGCTATCATCAGAGGGACTCAACTCTCTGCGACTACTGACACTGTATGTTGTGGATATGCTTTCACGACGCACATCATTCAAAGTGGTATGGTCTATGTACTGGCTCGGTGTTGCTGTGGTAGTGGCTGTTGTAGGCCCATCTTGCTGAAATAAGCCAATGATGGTATTGGGCTTGTTTTTATTGTTGGTAGTGCTGCTGCTGCCTTGGGGATGAAGCGTGCTATTCAAACTCTGTAACGTCACTGTCGCTTGATTTTCTTCAGAGTAATCCTCCTCCTCTCCCTCTCCCTCATCTTCGCTGGCTTGCACTGATGGCGCAGCAGAGGAGGTAGTCGATGATGCCGTTGTGCTAGCGCTGCTCTCTTGGTCTTCATGCTTTTTGAGGTAGTTCATAAGTCGCACACTCCATTTTCGACTCAAGGTGCTACTCTCTGAGCCAGTTTCAGAAGTGTATCCTTTGTTGCTGTTGTTGTTGTTGCTTGGTGTCGATGGGGGAGGGCTTTCATCCAGTCTGAACTCGTCGCACACGTAGAGATGATGGTATACAAACGCTTTTAGCGACATGTTCATGAACACTGTATGCAAGTAAGCAAGGTAGGATTCATCCGACTGTACAAGTGATGGTATGAGAGAGTGAGTAAACATACTCTACGCGATATACAGCAATGATCCACTTACTGAAAACAGCATCATTCGGTCCAGCAGCTGGTTGATCCATTGTCCTTCCACGTAGACTGGACTCGAGTTGAGAGATCCATTCTTGACATCAATGTCCAAGACACAACTGCTATCTACATGGATGCTTGGATCCATGCAATTCTTGTCAACGCCAACCAGCTTGATCCCTTTGATTTGGGCATCGGTCAATTTGACAGTTTCGAACCATTCAATGATCTGGTTTCTCTCTCGACTCTGACCTGGCACAAAGACAGAGAGTGCCTGCACTACTTGCTGCACCAAGCTATATACGACATGGTGAGCAAGCCAAAGTGTGCTCCTCTGTTTTTCTCGGCCTACCTTTTATTCTTCTCGCTGCCCTGGATAATCACTGTCCTTCCAATCAACAAGGAAAAGATGACATCCACCACCAATGATTGGTATCGTCGCAGTACTTGCAGCAAGTATGTCTTTGTAGCATCACGGCTCTCAGACTTCCATATTTGCGTTGGAGCAAATAGTATCGGGTAATATAGCTCTTGTTCATTCTGACTGTGGGCGTGGTGCTCATCGTCTGTAGAAGAGACATTCTCAACAGCCGCTTCTGCCTTTTCCTTTTTATCGCATGTGTTGCCTTTATCATCGTACAGCTTTTCCTTGTCGTCGTCCTGTATATACCGGGATCAGTCAGAGGGGGGGGGAGGCACATAAGAGAGACAAAGCCTTGTCAATACATACCTTTCCTGTTGGACTTGACGGCGCATTCAGTTCTTCTTTCCTAAATGATTAAATCAAATGCACTTTGAGTATCGCCTCTATTTGAGATATTCACGCAGCCACTCACTCTCTAGGCTGAGGGTTGTCCATATTCAGCATAAATGTGCGTCCAAATGTCAGTGCGGATGATTTGGGGTCCAGAAACAGCTCTTCTTCTTCATCTACATCAAGCACGACGCTGCTTTGACCCAGACAGTGCGTCATGTCTTGAATGTACTTTATGGCTTCTGCGTACATGTCGTGTGTAATGGCGCTTGCAAAAGTAGGTCTCTGGAGGTTGTTGCTGTTGGATGCAGAAGTGATAGTGGCTGTAGTGGCTGATGATGATGAGACTGACATGGAAGGCGTAGATGAAGGCTCAATCATGGAGAACACCAGTGGGATCATGGCAGCGGTTTTTTGCGTGATGCTGGGTCGCTTGATATGGCTTTTGGTGCTGGTGCTGGTGCTGCTGCTACCCTGCTCAGTGCCTTGCTTGCCTTCCTTCTTGTCCACCTCCTCTTCCTCATTTTGCTGCTCCTCCGCTTCATCGGGTTCCTGACACAACTGTGCTAATGAGCGCAATTTCCTCTCAAAATGAGCTACAGGATAGAGTGTATCGATGCATTTGGGTATGTAATCTTTAGGTGGGTCAATTGAATGCTGTTCCTTTGCCATGTGTTTGGATGCAGGTGATTCCTTTTCTTGTGTCGACGCCTTGTTTCTTTCCCCACGCAAAATAGTCGCATTATCCGTACTATGGCTCGAGGTCATGTTGCTGATTTGACTAGTGCTTGATTCCAATGTGTCTATCATGAGTTTGGTTGCTGTAACTGCTTGTTGAATAGCCTGCATAGACAGAGCAGGTTTCTGTTGCTGCTGAGGCTGCTGAGGCTGCTGCTGCTGTTGAGGCTGTTTATTGCCATCCTTGGTTGCATTAGCAGAAAATGCTTGCGTCGATTGCGTATACTCCAAATCTAACAATCTGCATTTCAGGTCGAGTGTAAAGTTGGAATAGTTTCCCTTCTTCATCCGTATAGACACCTGTGATGAGAGTTTAGACGGGCCTGAATGATTGGCTACCACAACAAGTACTTTACTTCACTGAATTTCTCCATCAATTCCTCAAACCGAATCACAATCTTGTCTGGATCTCGTGTGATGTAGGACAAGGCTACCGGATGAACGTAGCCTCTTGCATTAATGTCGAATAACGTTAAATGATGCGTCTATCCGCCAATGTGTTAGTTTTTACAGCCTCGAGTTTCAACAAAGCACTCACAAAAGCAAAGAATTTGTGTTCAGAATCTGTGAAATACACCTGTGTATCGTCCGGGATCGAGAACAAGCATGGTGCCTGAGACTCTTCAAACAGAGAGGAGGGAGTCATGGGCGCTTGCTCTTTGGACTCTTCGTCAATTTGTCTATCAAATCAGTCATTAGCGGAAGAGTGTGTGTGTGTGTGTACGCATCCACCAAGACATTACTCGTATTCTGTGCTTCGATCCACCGATACAACGCGAAGAACAAAGGAATTGAAATCAAATGACTCCAGGCCAATCTGTTTCAACTCTTGTTGCAATGATTCATCCGTAACTGCGTTTGTATAATGCTTGAGATCAATGTAAGTTGCCTCTGTAACGACAGCAAGTGGCAATGGTCCTTCCAGCTCCGAAAATTCACTTATGAGTACAAAATCTCGGTAAGGAGTTGTTGCGCTGCTTGGGTAGTTGTCGTCGTTGTCTGCTGTTGGAGGCAATACTTGGTCACTCCACCAGCAGTTAAAGGGTACCTTGTTGAGAGATCTTGATTGCAACGTTTTTAATTGTATAAAGACGGGAATTGTTTAGCGGATATACCTACTTTAAGCTTGAACTAGAAGACTCTTCCTTTTTTTGCATAGTGGAATAGAAAAAAAAAAAAAGGACACAAAGAGCCCAGAATTACGAAAAAAGAAGTGTGTGGTGGTGATGAATCATGAAGCGTCCGCGATTTTCAACAGGCGCATTTTATGGAGTGTACCGTTTATACCAGCAAAACCTTATACCAGTAATCCACCCTCCGAATTATGGACCTTTGCATTGCTACGACCTTTGTTCTAATGGAGGATGCATAGCTCGCAACTACAGCGGGCTTACCCAAATAATGCAATGTTGAAGCTTGCATCTAAAGTTGAGGCAATGTCAAACACAATCCAAGCTTCTTGCGTGTTCCTCTTGTCCGCAGAATGCACTGTTTCGCTAGATGATACACTACAGACCATCACATCAGATGTTAATAAGCTCAATGTTGAGTGAGAAGCCCTCAAATGTATTCACCACTGCAAAATCAAGAGTTTCAATCGCTTGTATCTCGCCAACGAAGCGCGATCTCGGTCTCAAAACCGGTGTCATCGTGTTCTACGACCTGACATTACGTTATGGATCACTTTTCAGCGATTTTTAGAGGATCGAGTTGATCATCGATTTTTGAGAAATTTTGCCTTGTACTAGCAAGGGAAAAATTGATGATTTTAAATGATGGACGTTTTCACCTCGAAAATGAAGTTTTCTACTAAGGTGTTCCTATGCTCAAAACAATTGTAGAAACGCATTGGAGCATGTAAAAGTGTCTTTGGATCAATTTACTATAGTGTTTGTAGACCTTTTCTCCAAAAAGGTGTTTTGCTTTTTTTGACAGTTACTCTCTACAGACTAAAGAGATCGCTTTGAAATTAACACCATTGGATTCCTCGTTCAATTTTACATGCAAAGGTTTATAGAAATACCTGCTGTTCAAGTAGTAACATTTTGTGTAATGGCCCCTGAAAGGGTTTCGGATGTCCAGATGAAGGATCTGGAGGACCAGTGGCAGCAGCAGCTCTCAAATTCAATCCCAGCATAGGCTGCGTTTTGCCTTGACAACCACCGTTTGTATGATAAAAGACACTGTATAGACGTCTAATTGCTTTTGCTACGTTCAGTACCTGCCGCTGTTACCCTGTAGCTTCTAATTACATGCTGCTGCGTTTCGAAATATGGCATTTGGCTATACATGTTAAGGATCTTTCCTCGTTATTGGGCACGTTTCTTGGGTTTCGCAGACGACAGCTTCAGGGAGATGTTCTGCTATGGCTTTCTGAACCGCATCGACACGGATTGGCAATACCAAATGAGCAATGAAGTCCAATTATATAAACTATACGCACTTATTTATGAGCTTAATAACATCATCAGCAGAATATAGCAGATGTTATCGCAATGTCAAGTCCTAAACCTACTATATCTCAGACTCATACTACGAGTAGTCCTCATCATAAAAACAGCGAGTGATCATGAATAAGGAACCTCAAATCATATACTATTATGCCCTTTCTATTATTGTTGTTATTGTATCTTAATGGAGCTATTGTTGTACTGCATCTTTATTTTCGTGTTCAACTGGCATTGTATTGTACCTGAGTTTATTAAGAGTAAAATTAGTGCTGATGGCGCGCTGTGTTGTCTTGAAATGGAGGCAGCTGAATGGCTTTCCAACATATCAAAGCTCAGAGTACAATGCAAAGCACACACATCAAGACCGCACTCGGTATATTTTCATCGGTGGGGCCATCATCTAACATGAATTACGTGTATCATCATGTTGCAAATGCTGGTACTTGTATTCAACATCCGTATTGTACAAAGCTATACTTTCAGATGGAATGAGGGACAAGGTATTGAAAGTTTGATTGCAAGGGCTTATTGCTGGTTACATGAGCTCGGTAAGAACATGGGCTTGAGTGGTGTTGATTTATCGGAATGCTATCAAGATGCTGAGACTCGCTTTAATACTAAATACACAAACAAATGCAGGTTATTTATTGTAGTAAAGGCATCAGTGTATCAATTTCTGTAATTTTTTTAATATAGTGTCATGCACTCAGATTGAGTAGGCGTCAGGAAATATAGTACCCCTCGTTTTCATGTGAATTTGCTTGGTTTGATTTCGCGTATCTGGAAGGTTACATTATTCCCTTTTAAAATGTACCAAGCGACGAAGATGATGAAGCCACAGTGAAGAGAATGCACAATGAAGTAGAGCATTGCAATTACAAATATACGGGTCAGATGGAATCATGCTGAATGACGCTTTTTTTTTCTTGTTCTTTTGCAACACGACACGACGCATTCAATCCATATACTGCTATCCACATGTCGCATCTCTGATCCACTCAAGGAAAGCTCACGCTTTGCCTGAACACAAATGACCCAATGATTTATGATATACTTGGAGATATAGTTAAATTTTTATTGTTTTAAGAGCTACCGGGTTGTGTTATACTAGACTTATTCAGTCTTGCTGGCATCACCAGTAAACTCGCTAAGCTTTGCCTTGAGCTTATCGGTTTGGGCATCGATACCACCTTGAGCGTTAAGAAGGTAAGGACGTAAGAAACGAACATAGAGAGTCTCAGCACCCTAAATAGTACAAATAGAATTAGTACATGCTGATAATTCACACACAATGCTTCCAAATGCACACACACACTCTCTCTAAACCATCCTATGCATCACTTTCACACAACACTTACTCTGAATTGAGGCAAAGCCAAATAGAGAACGATCAATGTCTTGAAGAGGTAGTAGAAGGGGAACCAGTAGAGGAGGATATCAGAAAAGTATTCAGCCATTTGAAGGAATCCAATAACGGTCCAATAAGTCAACCATTGCTTATCATCAGCCTTATCGACAGTTTCAATAGCCTTGAAAGAGGCATAAGCTATCATAAAAGAGTTGATACCCACTTCTAGTTGCCCACATATATACTACTTACCAGGATAGACCCAAGAGATGGCATTGGTCAAAAGCTGTCCAGCCAAGTTGAAAAAGATCATCAAGAAAGCGACACCACCAGCGCCAAGAGCAACATAGCTCTTGGGAACACCAGTCTTTTGCTCAAATTCGTTGGCATATTTGAACTGAGACAATTGGGTATCAAGAGTGGCAAGCACCTCCTTGACCTTTGTTTGAACGCCTTGAGCACTATAGGGACTAGCAGTGGTCATTTTTCAATCGTGTTTTATTATTGAAAAAGAAAGAGAGAAAAAGGGAATAAGTTTTTTTTTGTTACAAGTCTATTTAAATATTATAGCGTGCATCTCAAGTTACAATTAAAGGAGACAAATGTCGCGTCATTAGGATAGTGGCAGTGGTGTAACGAAGCTTGTTCATGTTTAATAAATCTCATCAAAGGGCCTTGTATCAGCAAAACAACTATCAAACACACTAGACACTGCGCGCTCCGCCTCCTCCTTGTCTTTGCAGTTGGGGTTTTGAGTGACAGAGATGATGGCTCTTCTCTTGACGCATGCCTGATGCTGCTTGGTGAATGTAAAGAAGCCTCGCTGGATCTCTCGTGTCCAACGACAATCTCCACTTAAACTGGCTGCTCGAACCTAAAATTTAAGTTTAGTCCAGTGCCATTGCCTGCTAGCCCATTGACAATATACCTCGCTACAAGCCTGATGTTTCAAATTATTCCAGTCTACATTGAATTTGTGGTGATCGTACATGTGCACCATCTCATGGACCATGGTGTGCTCCTCCATGGTCTTTGTGGCAAGTCTGTTCTGGCACAGCATGATGCCAAGCACTGGTGAGAACCCGCCGGATCTCGTCTCATCGCACGGCATGCATTGGAAATCCTCTTTTGTCATATGCTTGTCAATCTTCTTGAGCTGGTCTACCATGAACCTCACGGGAGGGCTGTTCTTTAGCAGGTTGTCTCTCCAAACCTCACACTGGTTGCATTGGTATTCCTCGAGGTCCACATCAAGACGTTTCTTGAACTCTTGCTTTTCAGACTCTGTCATGCCGAGCCCTGTAATGTACTGCAATGACTTGGTCCACTTTTCAAACTTCTTCATCTCTTTGAGAGACACTGGTGGCGCTTCATTGTTCTCGGTGGGGTTTGACATGGCTGGATAGAGAGAGAGAGAGAGAGAAGAAAAAATCTTTTTTTTTTTAATTCTGCCAATACAAGAAACCTATGCTCCTCCCCCTGCAACACACACGCACAAACGGCGCTTCAATGCCCCAGACTATAATGATAACAGCAGCAGTTTCTTCAAGGTGAAAATAATGGTTTATTTGAGTAATATTGGAAAAGAGTAGAAAGCAAATAGCAGATTATTTACATTTGTAATGTTGAAACTGTATGGGGATAAAAGTCTAAATGTTTGTGTAAAAAGCAAAAGAAAAGAGCAAGAGAGGGAAGAGCGCGAGAGGGGCGACATTTACCATCCACCTCCACCATAACCTCCACCGTAGCCTCCACCGCCATAGCCACCGCTGCTACCTCCGTAGCCGCCGCCGCCCCCGCGACCCCCACCGTAACCGCCACGGCCTCGGCCACCACGATAACCTCCTCTACCGCGGCCTCCACCGCCTCCACCGCGATGTTGGACCAACATTTGAAGACGAGGATCGACGACTTGATTGGTTTGTTGAAGGATATCAACCAATTCACGGGCTTGACGGGAGTTATCAGCAGTAAAGAAGGTGACCGAGTGACCAGTGTTACCACCACGACCGGTACGACCAACACGATGAACATAGTCTTCAATGTTTGTGGGGAAATCATAGTTGATGACGAATTTGACATCCTTCACATCTAGAATGGTTTGAAATCAGAAAGGTAAGAAACAAAGAACATATTGATGCAAGATCAAATATTCGAATGATTATCAAGAGAAATGTAATCATTTCCATAATAACGCCGTATAGTCATAAAAAAAAAGAGGACATGCTTTGCTAGAGATAATAACCAAAGAGACAAGCTGCCTTGTTTCTTTTTTCCTTTCCGTTTGACTCTTCTTACCTTGAGGAGAAACACAAATCAAGAAAAAAAGAAAAAAGAACCCTCTTTGATGTACTATTCGATACAATTTACCTGATACACACATAGCATCCTTTTTTTCATACATCTATACATATATACATTGATGTCTCTGCCTTTTGTTTCCGTATAGCACATGTCGTATAAGGTTGCAAGTGACCAAATAGAACCGGAAGAGATGTATATACATGTATAAGAGAGCGCAATTATGAGAATGTTGAAAGGGCCGCGACAGCCCTTTGCAAATCCTTCTTTCCTTGTCGTTCAAATATTCAAGAAAAATGCAAGTAAAATAATACGTACCGATACCACGAGAAGCAACGTCTGTAGCAACCATAATGGGGTGTCCTCCAGAACGGAACTGATTCAAGACCCAATCACGCTCGTTTTGCTGCTTGTCACCGTGGATAGCAAGAGCAGGGAAGCCGTCTTGACGAAGGAAACGAGTAATGTCGTCAGCTGTGCGCTTGGTACTGGTAAAGATGATGGTCTTTCTCTCGTTCTCAGGAGCCTCCATGATGCGCTCCAGTTGGGTAATGAGCTTGCCGCGCTTTTCTTGTTCAGCACAGACTTCGACGGTTTGGGTGACGTTTTCAGAAGCACTCAAGGACGATGAACCGATAGTAACTTGAATGTAGTCCTTGAGGTAGGATTGAGCCAGACGCTCGACAGTCTTGGGCCAAGTAGCAGACCACATGAGGGTTTGACGGTCAGGACGAATTTGGTTGATAATCTTTCTGATTTGAGGCTCGAAACCCATATCAAGCATACGATCAGCCTCATCAAGCACAAGGTAAGTAACACGCTTCAAGTTGGTCTTGCCGCCTTCAAGCATATCAATCAAACGACCAGGAGTAGCAATACAGATCTCAACACCACGAGCAAGGTCACGGATTTGAGGACCACGAGGGGTACCACCATAAAGACAAGTGTTCTTGATACGAGAAGTAGAACCAAACTTGACACACTCTTCACGGATTTGAACAGCGAGTTCTCTGGTAGGGGCCAAAACGAGAACAATGGGTCCATCACCGGGTTGGAGCAAAGGTTGAGCGTTGATGTGAACGATGGCAGGAAGGGTGTAGGCCAAAGTCTTACCAGAACCAGTTTCAGCAACACCAACGACATCACGACCACTCAAGGCCATGGGCCAACCTTGACATTGGATAGGAGTAGGATGAGAGAAACCAAGCTTGTTCAATTCATCCATGACATAGGAGGGAAAGTTGGCTTCCTCAAAAGTCTTGAGAGGCTTGGGAACATCATGGCCAGTGACATTCATGCTGGCTGCGGCACGAATAGCTGCAACTTCTTGTTCAGAACGGTTGGCAACATCAGGATGTTCAGTGTAAAAGTTCTTTTCGAATTTAGGCAAAGCGGCCAAATCCCAGTTGATGTCTTGAAGACCAGCTCCATTGGTAGTGCCGCTACCTTGAGAATATTGACCATATCCTCCACCGCCATAGCTCTTGCTACCGCCGCCGTAGCTTCCACCGCCGTAGCTTCCACCGCCATAGCCACCGCTGCTGCTGCCACCATAACCACGATCAGAGCTACCTCCATAGCCACGGTCAGAGCTGCCACCATATCCATGGCCACTACCTCTTGAGCTATCACCACCAGAGCGATAAGAAGAATAACCACGATCATCACCACCGCGAGAGTGGCCATCATAGCTAGATGAACTAATGATTTGAAAAATTTGTAATTTAGAAAAAATTTTCATAATACACACACACACACACACACAAAATAAAACTTACGGTCTGCTAGATCTTCTAGGAGATGTCTCTCTGTTATCACGATAGCTGCTGCTACCACCACGGCTGCTAGAGTAGCCGCCAGATGAGTGTCCACCACCAGAGGATGAATGATGATAAGAGGATGAATAAGAAGACATTTTACTTTAGACTAAAATTTAAAATAAAATGGGATAAAGAGAAAAAAGAGAAAAGGATTACGAAAAAAAAATCAAGGAGCCAACATAATTTTCGCAATCATGAATGTCTCAGCCACCATTTACAATTTGCCCAATAAAATACACTAATTCTATACTAAAAGCATTATTTAACCACGTATAGTCCCGCAGTATTTTAGTCCACTTGTTTCACGCTAATCACGAATTGCCAATGTTGAAACTACGCATACCTTTGTATCCATCAATTGGCCATGCCTGCAGTTTTCATCGAATGTTGAAGGCCTTGCAATGTAAATGATCGTTTAGAATATATATATAAAACAACGTGCCAGGCATAGCTCTTTCTGAACATGCATATTGATTGTGCGTTTTAGCAGATCAGAAAATGACTGAGCTTCAATACTCAGGGGTACACACATGGAGGCTATGTAATTGCTACTAGCGTCTTGTGCCTCTTGGCCAGGAAGCATCTCCTTCTTTTATATTGATAATTATGAGTCAAGTAATGAGGGAGAACCTTGACTCTTGGAGCTTCTAATTTTATGGCTCGCTGATTTGTCTTTTTCTTGTTGATGATCAAATTTTATGATTCTGTGTATAAGATGTTGGGACATTTACTTGAAATTGGATTCAATGAACTGACAAAATATCAAAATACAAAGTATAACACGTTGTACCGTGCAAACAAAATCAATGCAGTGTGCATTTTTCACAAGACATGTAGAGGCTGGCGATATAAAACTCATTGTAGTAGATGTAAGATCAGCAAAATAAGGAGCTAATATTTGAGCTATATCCCATTTTATCAGTACAATATTCTACCACCAATTTTGTTTGTGCTTGTAGCTGACAAGTAGGTTGTATATGAATAACTAATAGTTGCCCCATCTTTATTGTCCTGATTATAAAACAATAAATTAGATGCCTTTCATAGTAACATTTCACTTTTCAACCCATTGCTGTTATGCGAAAACCTTTCGTAAGTAAACTATAGTTGTGGATCTGGCTTTTCTACAATGCTCCACGTCTGTAATAGCGGAAACGACTCGTATCCGAGCAGGTGGAATACTTGTATTGCCTCTAATTACTCGCGTTTATACAAAACACAGCGAAATTTAGGTATATTTAAGCCTTGATTTCTCGTGATAGAAGCTATTTTAGACCTCCAGAGGAGCATTAGGCAATTGCTCTTGTCTAGTACTTGCTTCCTGATACCTTCGCTCAACTTTTTGGGGACCAAAAAAACATCATCAAAAATCGATTCAAAACCATGAGGGGTACCTCATGGTTTTCATCGAATATCAGACGATCGCATTTTTCATCCTAAAAACGAAAACTTTTACTAAGGTATATATTAATTCAAAAGCTTTCTCTCGATCCAAGGCACCACCTAAAATCACTTTTGTGCGACCTTGATATGCGAAATCTCAACATTTTGGCGGGAAACCTCAAATCGTATTTTCAAAGATTGCTCCATAGGCTGATTAATAACATTTGCTATTCTTAGCACCATTGGATGCACCTTGAAAAGTACTCTAGCAAAGCATAAAGAAGTATAGAGTGATCATCCCGATTCACATAGTGTAACTCTTCAAAAAGGGTAAAATCAACTCCAAATCAACCGAAATCTGGCCAATCTCAAGCTAATATCAGGCGGAGCTTGAACCAGTTTTGCAAGGAGACAAAACCAATGCCTCTCTCATCACAAAATCCATCAACATTCTAAGGCTATTAATAACAAGGAAATTGTGGTTTGAAAAGTACTACATCTTGAGCTGGACACTGTCTGTTTTTTTCATGCATTTCCATATCTAAGACCTAGATTGATTCGGCGTAGATGGGTCATCCACATGCTAATCCTTATACGAAATGCAACATTGCCACCACATTGACACTATAAATTGAATTGCTCTAATGATATGTCTATGAAATCGTCGACGTGTAAGCAAGTGATGAGTAATGATTTGCAAGCCCAACTCTTCAATTCAAAGATTCTAAGAACTTTTTCAATTCAAACAACATTTTCAAGCTCCAAACTTGATTTGTAAGAGATCCTTGATTGGGTTGCAAACAATTTGAGCTTCTTTATCGGCTAAATTGTACAACCTTCAAATTGAGGATTACTCACATGGTGTCGAGTGTCCTCACCATGTGTACTGAAATGCGACCACAAACCCCAGCCAGCAGAGTCAGGTGTGACAATGAGCGATGACACCTGTTGATGAACACACTGGAATAATACTGCCCTGAGCCGGGATCTACTCTTGTTTTCCTCATACATTTCACTTTTATTTCTCTTTGTGAACTCTGAATGGATGCACAATGAGCAATTGAGATTGTATACTGACGATAGTTATGAAAAAAGTCAATTATAGCTACAGTTAAATCCATCAAATGCATTTGCATAAAACTTGTTTGAGGTGGCAAATTACAAGGTGATATATAATGAACCCCACTCGTTCTTTTATCAATTATTCAGCAAAATGTGATTTTTCAACGGAGCCAAAATACCACATGCTGAATCGTATTGTATTATGTACCAAAATGCATCGAGACTACCATTGGCGTCATGGGGAGTCGATCCAGGAATAGCTTGATCATCTAAACAGCCTTTTTTAGCCCTTCCTTTGGCCAATGACATCTTGTAACTGTTTAAATTAAAATAGATATCAAAAAGGCACACCATAATGGCTTTGAAACATTATGCTAGCTGTTGTAGGTAGCACACATGTTGTTGTTCCTGCAATTGCAATCATAACGAAAATCTGGAATTGGCCGTGTTTTTTAAAACCAGGGAGCGATGGCATCCGTTTGTCGGATATCTTACGATAGAGTAGCTAGGAAATGGTTTGCTTACACAATACTCGCAAAACCTGGAACATGGAAAAAATTTTACATGTTGGTTGATTGGATTACATGTAAATCTTGGTTTATCCTTGATTCCCGTTATAAATCAATTGACACTCAGAGCATTGATTTAAACAAAACGTTCGATGTGTGTGGTCAGATCAGGGAATACAAAGATGTGTGTATTGTGTTTCAGCTTGTCAATTTCAAATCGTCATCATCAATAAGCATAGGCGTCGCATCCTACGGCACGGTGCTTATGTTTTACCGAAATTTTTAATATTACAATTATATAATTTGCCTATTTTTGGGTACTTGCTAGCGTAAGCTGTCAATTGCAACACATTTTCAGGGAAATCATTACGAATAGTGCCGTAATTGCTGCCTGCAAATCTTTTCTTTGAAGCATTTGCATATGTGCTTCAAGATGGAAGATGCCATATGGAAAGAAATGCTAGCATGTATATTTTAGGGGATGTTTTCCAAGATTTCAAACATGTTTTCTTTTTATTACTCAATTGTTATTCATTTACCCATGTTTTAATTTGGCGAGAGGTCAAAAGAAAAGGACGGTATAGACACAGTGATCGAGATTCTATTGCATGAGCCACTAGACTTGCCATGTTTCAGCAATCTTTTTTGTCTCTGTTTGATTTAACAACGACGGCCTCCTCAAATGTCCAAATTTGGTCAAATAGTGTTATGTGGCCTGTCAGATTAAATTGTACATTTCAAATGTCAAGATGCACCACCACGGCTTTACAGAGCGTACCACATCCATTTGGCGGTATCTTGTACTCGAATAATCTAAATAGATATCAACTGAGATCATAATGATCTCCCACATGGATAAACTGATAGAGAAAAAGAGCTTTGGATTTCCGGGGGGGAGGGTCGAAGCGATTAACCATTATTCATTACATAAATACGGAGGTTCAATAGCCTTCTTCTTCCTATCTCTATATATTGTCTTCCTTCAGTCAGCAGAATTAGACATGTCATCTGGACTAATACATGTCAATTGAAAACCACATGAAATGAGCAATGAATGACAAATACGGCCACGAAACGATAAGCAATGGTGCAACATCTAAAAATGTCATGGAATATGATGGAACTGCCACGTAAAGCAAAGTAAATTTTACTCGATTAAGCACATTCTATATACATTTTCTTTAAATAACCTTTACCATCCGCATTGGGTGACACACGGCGTTGATTTATCCTGGATCTTGACTGTATATATTCAAATAATCAATGCTGAGGTTTCTGTTTCCTTTTTCTTTTCTTTCCTCTTCTTTTTTATCTGTTTCTGATTTCTCCATCTTTTTCATCTACATTCACCTCATTTCATCATGGCAAAAGCTACCCAAGAATTGAAATACAAACGGCTCAAGGTCGGACATGCTTGCTATGTGTGTCGCAGTAAAAAAATCAAGGTGTGATACAATTTCATTTTATAGTTTCTTGTACCTTGAATATATGTGTGTACTCATCGAAAACAAATTTTAGTGTGATGGATTAAGGCCCTGTATGCAGGTTAGATAGAAAGTCGTATGATAATCCAATGTTGCAGCCGTACTCACCCATTTCTTTTTAATCATCCCTTTTTGCAATCACATCAATTTCCATTACAAATTGACATTAGTGTAAAGGTAGATGTTACACTAAATCTAAAATAATACGCTTTGAATGCTAAAAAACAAGCTGTACATATAGCACGCGGACGGAATTGTCAATCATCCAATCCAGAAACACTGGCAGAAAACAGCTCCAATGACAACAGTGCTGCCAGCGACAACCAGGACGAAGCAGACAGTAACCATAGCAACGTGGATTCCGACGACGACTCCATCTTGTTTTCCCGCTCCAAACCAAGCATCAGTAACAACAACAACAACAACAGCAACAACCGATCCATGCCACAGTTCAGCGATACGTGGACGAGCAATGCAATCAACTGTACCAAAGCCGTCTATCCCAAGACGCAGAAGCTGCCGATAGGCGAGTTTCCCACATTTGGCAGTTTTGTGCGCTGGAGACCCGAGCCCACATTGCCTTCCAAGTACTCTACTGCCATTGAAATGCCCTCCAGCGATATCCAGATGCATCTCATCAACCACTTTTTTGAAACTCGCTACAAAGTGACGCCCATCATACCAAAACGCTACTTTTACGAGCAATTGCGCATCAAGGGCCCCCTCATCACACCGCTGCTACTGAACGCCATCTACTGCATCGTCAGCAGCTCCTCCACCCTGAAAGACGTGCCCAAATCCATTGTCTTTTTCAACCGCGCCAAGAAACTGCTAGACGACTTCCTCGACGTGCCAAGAATTAGCACTGTGGTAGCACTGTGCCTATTATCCCTCTACGAACCTGTGCCAACGAAATCGAAATCAGCGGTAGATCAACATTGCCGCTCGTGGATGTACAGTGGCATGGCTTTCCGCATGTGTCTTGAACTCGGTTTGAATATGGATACGCCCTACTCTCGCGACAGTATGCCGCCAGAGTGCATTGAACTTCGCAGAAGAACCTTTTGGTCCTGTTACTGTATAGACAAGATGCAGAGCGCAGAGTGGGAAAGACTGTGGTCTATTCCGTCTTCTTTGGCAAAGACAGCGTTGCCCCAACCGTTGCCTGACGACGATGAAGCCGAGCGCTGGGTCGTAGAAACATTTCAGCAAAAGATCAAGCTGGCATTGCTCGGCGAAGAAGGCCTCCAGATCCGTGCTTCCTTTGCTATCCGCGACGACATTGACAACAACAGATTCTACGAGCAACTGCACCAATATCGCGCCAAACTGCTGCATTGGAGCGCCAATCTGCCATCGCCTGAAATCTGGAACATGCGCGCGTGTGCCACAGTGGAAGATGTCATGAACGAGCCAAGAAAACCACCCGAGATAGGCTACTTTCTGACGCTGTATTACTACATGATGAGCGACACGCTGTTCTGTCTTCCAGACAGCGCTAAAACGTCGATGCAGCACCGCATCTACGCTGCTCAGCTTACACGGTGCGTAGAAAGTACGTGTGACAAGACTACGCTGGTGGTACGGTACGAGTTTCTTGCCCACGCTTTGATTGCTGCTATCCGTGTCCATGCAAGATATCTGAGTGATCCTGACGCTGTCGTCGCTGACCAATCCCTGCACTTTTTCAATCTGTGCGTCAAGCTGCTCCGCAAACTGCAACACTATGCCATCATTCCAGAGTGCACAGCCATCTTGCAAAACATCTCTGCCATTCACCAGCACTCGCGATTGCACACGCCCGCCTACTCGGACGCCTCGCTCGCCAAGGTCAATCCTGCCGCCGCTGCTGCCATCCATGCTGCTTCCACGCTTGACTCTGCACCCTATCCCTATACCAGCAACATGACGTTTCAGCACATGAATGCCAATGGCAACATGGCACAGTTCGCACCAGAACAGCACCAGCAGCAGCACCAGCAGCAACAAGCTCAAATGAACCTGGTGGATCCCTACCGCACAGATGTTCCCAACGGCTCCTTTGAATACCAAAATATGAATAGCATGCTTGATAGCTCTCCCTTCAATAACCTGGCAGCATTTGGTACAAGCATTGGCGTTGACTTTGGCGATCGAAGACAGCTGTGGGAGTTTGCATTGGATGCCTCTGTTCAGCAGAGCTATGATATCAGCGGATCTGGGCCATCTACACCAGAAGATACAATGAACAATGCAGCCTTCCCACCGAGCAGTGCTGCTGAATGGTCAAGTCCTTGTGGTCCCAATGATTTCATTTGGCCAGATCCCATCGTATCGCAAACACCTCCTCCTCCACCTCCACAGCCTTCCCAGCAGCAGCAGCAGCAACAGCCACCATCACAGCAGTATCATCTGACAACCTCTCCACACCAGCAGCATCATATCCACTCTATGCTTGTATATCAAAACATGTCTCATATAAATAGCCACCCTCATCAACCTACTACTACGTACATACAACCCTCTCAGCAACAACAAATGAATGTGAATATCCATAACCCTACGCCCACATTAAACCAACCCCTATGCTACCCACTGTCAAACTCTGCGGTGCATGTGCCGCAGCATGTTTATTATCCCAATTAAATCTGTACATTAGCCATTCTTCTCTTGTAAAATGTATTATTATCAATGATCCATCGAAAGCATGGTTGTGCCGTCTGTTTCAAATTAATTTGACCCAAAAAGGGGGTTTCTAAAGACTTTTTTATTATATTATTACAAACGGTTAAATGATACAGCGATATTACGTAAGGGAAGGATAGTGAGGTATCTTGTTTCTCGTCGCCTATAAGAAATCTACAAAAAGAAGCAAACTAGGATCAGAGAGTTTAAATCATGTAGATTGATATACTTGCCAAGACTGAATTCGGTGTGATTGTCATCAGTGAAAATGTAGGATGGAGAAGGATCTATAAGGAGAAATCTCTAGGATCAATGTTCTTTATAAAACTGCTTCTAGTTTATGAAACTCGCCTGTTAAAATGGACGCATTGAACAGGCCGAGTTGGTCGTCTGGTACCGCTGCTGCTGTTGATGACATTGGACTGGCCATGGTGGCATTGGCATCGAATAATTGAAGCATAGGGTCGGTGAAGGGCAATTTATCAGGCGCCATATGGTCGCTGTTGGGAGACAGAGGAAGCATGTCATCTAGTAGAGTGGTGGAGGAGGGGGGTGTTGGCAAGTAGATACTAACTTCATGATGAGAATACTTTCTACTTACTGCCAAGAGCAACTTGTGCCTGAAGTCTTTGATTATCGGCCAATGCCATTTCTAATAAACGTTGCAACGACACTACCTCAGAGGCTAGTTGATGTGAACGTGCTTCGGCTACTTGAGCACGCTTCATAGTGTGGCTGTTTGCTTCTTTGAGGTTCTTTATGGTTTCTTCGAAATTGGTAATGGCAGTTTCCAATGTTTGCGTGTATTTACTGCGTCGATCTCTGAATGCTGCTTGTGCTTGTCTGTTGCGGTCTTTGCGTTGCTCGTTTGAATAGACTCGATGGCGTCCCACTTTGGGAGCATTTTGTGCGTTTGATTCTTTGGTCATTTTGTTTCTATTTGGATGCAAATTACCAGGATTGAAAAGAAGGAAAGAAAGAAAAGAGAAATTCGGCCGGGAGCGTCATCCAATGTTTGGGTTGATTGGGCAGGTGGCAAGGTGAGTCGTACTAAAATCCAACAAATGAGAAAAGGTTTGCCTGGATCTATGGGGGCTAGCTATACCGTATTATACATCCCTCACTAAAATAAAGCTTTAAGCAACTGATCAACGCACTGATCAAGGCATTTATTTACAATGTATACAATTGGAGCACTGCTTTGATTACATATAGGTTATCCTTTGTTTTAAAATAAAAGCCGGCTTTGATACTACAATGGCCTAGACCTTCTATACGTCTGTTGTGGAACAAGCAAAGCGTGCGTTATTGAATACTCAGTGATTGCTCAGCAGCCAATCGAGAGTACATGCCATTCAACGCCAACAGCTCTTTGTGTGTGCCTTGCTCCTTGATTTTACCATTCTCCAGTACGCAAATGACGTCTGCATTGACTACAGTGGACAGTCGATGGGCAATGGTAATGGTTGTCTGATTTCCCCGTCTGATAATCTGATCCAGGGCTTCTTGCACCAGTCGCTCGCTCTCGCTGTCCAGGGCAGATGTCGCTTCATCCAGCAACAGCACTCTGGGTTTTCTCAAAATGGCTCTGGCAATCGCTATTCTCTGTTTCTGGCCACCTGACAGCTGAAACCCCTTGATGCCAACCAGGGTGGCATAGCCCTGTGGGAGACTCGTAATGAAACTGTGAATGTTGGCTGCTTTGGCCGCCTCCTCTACGTCCTGCTGAGTGATGTGCGTCTCTGTTTCATGGGCGCCATAGCGAATGTTCTCTGCAATCGACACATTGAACAGCGTAGGTTCTTGCACAATGACCGACATGTGGCTTCGAAGATTGTGCACAGAGTACGACTTGACATTGCGCGCATCCAGCGAGACAGAGCCTTCCACCACATCGTACCATCGCTGCAGCAGCCCAATAAGGGTGGACTTACCGCAGCCAGAGGGACCCACAATAGCCATGGTTTGGCCAGATTGAATGTCGAGATTGAAACTACCATCGAAAATCAAGCTGTCTTGTCTTGCGGGATATGCAAATTTGACACCACTGTAGCTGACATCTCCCTTCAGCGTCCCAGCCTCGGGTTCTGCTCCTTCAAGTCCAGCTTCAATTCGACTGGAGCATGCACCGTCCAAGAGATCAAACAGGGTTCGCGTCGCTTCCTTTCCCTTGACAAGCACAGTGGCAAACATGCTGCTTCGAGCTGCTGACTCGGCCGTCAGAATCAGCACCGTCATGCTGGTGAATAGCTGGCGAAATTCAATGCTGCCATTGACAAGCAAGCGCGTGCCAAAGTAGAATGCCAGGGCGTTGGTATAGATGGTGATGCCTCGGTGCAGTGCGAATCCAATGGACGAGAAATAAGCTTTTCTTATCGCGAGCTGGTGCGAGTGTGCTGTGGCCTGGGTGTACCGGTCCTCGAAATACGCCTGCTTGCAGAGCGCTGCCACTGTCCTCACTTCGCGAATAGCTTCACCTGCTACTTGACTGCTGGCTATGTTGTCATGCTTGGTCTTGTCGTCAAAGTTGCGCTGCAGATACATGTCAAAGGTAGTCGACAGCACAATCAGCGGTAACATGCCCATGGTGATCAGTGTCAATGCCCAGCTGTGCGTAAAGGCAATGACGAGGCCAGTGACCAGAGTGGCCAACAGCTCCACGACATCTCCCCACACCTTGGAGACCATGTCGCTTACGTTGCGTGCATCAGACGCCAGCCGAGCCGTCAGAATACCTGTATTGTGCTCCTTCTTGTCAAAGAATTCAATGTCTTGCTTCATGTAGGCTTCAAACACGTGGCCACGCAGTCTGTGCGTAAAGTACTCACCACTGAGAGGCAGACAGATTTTGCTGAGGCCTCCTCCCACAAAAGAAGCGACACCGATAATGAAGAATATAAACGCGTACAAGTTTGTGCCTTGCAGAGGGGGCGCCTTTTGGTAGTTGGGGTCAGAGAGGATGCCAATTACGCTGGAAAAGGTGTAGGCGTACAGTGGTAAGATGGCGCCTTTGATAAGAGCTCCACAGACGCCGAGTACAATCAGCCACCATTCTTGCCGCATTTGCTTGACAACACGCCAAGTGCTTGGGTACTGGATACGAGGAGGAGGAGGAGGTCTGGTGTTGCTGCTATTGTTCTCTACGTGTTTGGTGATATCCTTCTCATCATAAGCACTGGTGTCGTTGCTGACAGATATATCCGTGCTGGCAGTCGAATCCATGGTGTTTACCTTGGTGAGATCACTGTACAGTTGGGATTTGCCACCTGTCTTGTGCTCCACAATAGATATCTCATGGTCCATCTCTTGGTCGATGGACAGCGTGTCTTGCTGCTCCTCTGCTCCAACAGCAGAATCAATGGCCTGTTTCCGCACAAGATCCGCGTACTTTCCGTTGAGGTGAATCAACTCTTGATGTGTGCCTGTTTCAATGATACTGCCTTGATCTAGCACTACAATCTTGTCTGCTTTGGCAACAGTGGACAAGCGATGAGCAATGATGATGGTTGTTCGATTGGCTGATGCTTTATCAAGCGCATTTTGCACCAGTCTTTCAGATTGACTGTCCAGTGCTGAGGTTGCCTGAAAAAAAGAAAGTACAGATGAGTATCATCAACAGCATAGAAATACAACCAACTCACTTCATCTAAAAGCAATATACTTGGGTTCTTCACCGTGGCCCTGGCAATGGCGATTCTCTGCTTTTGTCCACCCGACAACATATCTCCATGCTCCCCGACCGAGGTGGCGTATCCTTGAGGCAGTTTCATGATGAAATGATGGCAGTTGGCTTCTTTGGCTGCTGCAATGATATCCTCGTCCGAGATTTGATGCGCAGGGCTGCCCATCCGAATGTTCTCTCGAATAGTCGTGTTGAATAAGACGGGTTGCTGGTTCACGACGCCAATGCTTTGACGAAGCCATTCCACATTGAGGTCTTTGATGTCATGGCCGTCCAGGGTGATTTGGCCATTGCTGGTATCGTAAAACCGTTGCAAAAGCTGCACAAGCGTTGATTTTCCAGAGCCTGATGAACCCACGCATGCTACCGTCGTGCCTGCGTCAATGGTGAGTGACAGGTCGTGTAACACGGGTACATCTGGTCTCGAAGCGTAGCTAAAGTTGACATGTTTGAATTCAATCGTGCCCTGGACATGCGCTGGCTTTTCGCCATCGTGATGGTCGCCTTGGATGGCAGGCACAGTATCAATCACCTTGAACACGCTGTAAGACGCAGCACATGCGTTTGTGATGGCAGTGAGGTAGGGGAGCATCTTGGCCATGGATATGCTGCCGTTGATCATGGCCAGAAACACCACAAACACAGAAGACGCTGTGAAGGTGCCCTCCAGCACCAGCTGAGATCCATACCACAGCGCTAATCCCAAGGAACTAAAGAAACAAAATGTAAACATGGCAATGCCAACACCCGTGACGAAGATTCGCTTGACACCGTATCGTTCAGCTACCTTGAGCTTTTCTTGAAAACGCTTCGAGAACCTCTGTTGCAGCGAGAATGTATGCACTGTGCGGATAGCCTGCAACGCTTGTTCTGCCACTGCACCCGCTCGTGCATACGCTGTTTGCGTTTGAATGACATACTTTTTGACCAACACAATCATTGTCAGCATGATGGCAGCCAGCAGTGGACACACTGAAAACATGATCAGTGCCATCTTGTAGCCTATGCATTGTCTGGATATTAGCACAACAACATTTCCTAATACCATGAGGCTACCTACATACCTTTATAAAATCCAACTGCAAATCCAGCAATAAACTGGCTACCAAAGGAGATGCACAAACCGAGCTTTTCAGATATACCGTCTTGAATGAGTTGGGTGTCACTTGCCAATCGGGTCAATAGCGAATCGTCCTTGGCCGTATCGAACCAGGCCATGTCTTGCTTGAGAATAGAGTGCAAATACAGTGCTCGGATGCGGCGTACCTGTCGTTCTCCCATGCGGATCCATAGACAAGTGGAAATGTAGGTGGTGATAATTGCTGCTGTACCCATGATCAACATGAGTCGAATCGTTGGCATGATGCTCGCTAGTACTGCTTGGTTGCCTTGTGCTCCAACTATTTTCGTGATATAGGATCCATAGATCAAGATGGCTAATGGCGGTAGACATCCCGAAATGGCTGATAGCGCAGCAGCCATGATAACGATAAGTAGCTCTACTCGGGTGGCAAATCGAAATAGCTGTATGAATGACACCTTTGGTTTCTTTTTGGTTTTTGCGGGTGCTGTTGTTGTCGTTTGATTCGGTGTAGGTGGTGTATTGCTCGTCTTGGCATCATGGCTATAGAATGGGATTTTCATGGTGTATATCTATATGCTGTACAAAATTGGGAAAAGAGGAAAAGAAAAGCGATAAAAAACAAGAGTTGCATATTGATAAATTTATATATGATGCATTACAGATGTCTCTATTTTTAAACCGTGAACAATCCCATGTGTCATTGAGACGTAGAGACATGTACATTCACTATGCAGGAATGCTGAAAACATAGAGTCATGGCGCATTGCAAATGCATAGACGACATACTACACACAACGAGTGTGGCGCTTGTTTTCACAAGACGAGTACCTGGTTGCCAGAGCTACGAGAAGCCCTTTGAGTTTAATGATAGAACGGTTCCTTGGTTACATACGGTCATATCGAAACAGATCGACATGCTTTCAATGTTGGCTACTAAAATGACATTCCTTCCTCACAAACTTTAAATAGGATGATCGACAGGGCTATTGTTTGTTTGTATATGTGGATGCGTGAGTGGAAGGGTTATACATGTATAGGCCTTTTTCTCTCTATTTCCATGTATAGACCAGTCGTGCGTACACTTCTCTGCTGGATGTCCAAAAGTATGATTTGGGATCACACAGGTAGAATATGCACAGCCACTAGTAGTTGAGCTATATCCCACGAAATCTATAAAGCAAATGGACCCCTCGCCCCTAGTTCTCTCCAAGGTGCATACTCGAAATGCGCCCCCTATGACAAGACATCAGTATGTTTACAACTAGCTGCTACGCTCAACGCCAGCGTCGTCCTGTTGGTGTTGATCCAAAGATACATTTCTTTCGTCATTGTCATTTTCAAGTGAAGCTACATTAAATTAGTCAAAATTTGTGAAAAGAATGCACATATCAGACATGAATTACTTGAAAAGCGATCCAACTCTGCGGATCTCGCTTTTCTATGATGTTCTGTGCCTTTATCAATGAAAACAACCCGTATCCAGGCCTACAGTGTGCCTGGATTACCGCTTACTTTTCAAAATAAAGCAAATCACAGCAAAAACCAGACGTATTTGAGCCGTGTTTTCTCGCGTTAGAGGTCGTTTTAACGTTCCAGAATAGCGCCAAACAGTTGTTTTGATCTAGCATTTACTTACTGACACCTTTGTTCAAATTTTTGGGGACCAAAAAAACACCTCCAACATTCGACCCAAAAGCATGAGTGACCCCCCATGGAAATCATCAAAAATCAAACGATCGAGCTTTTGACCTCAAAAACGACGACTTTTTCTATGGTATATATTAATTCAAAATGATGGTATCGATCCAACGCAACTGCTAAAGCCTTGTTTGTGAAACCTTTGTATGGAATTTTTCGACATTCTGGCCAAAATAGGAAATTCGTATTTTCAGACTTTGCTCGATAAACTCAATCATAATGTACCTTCTACTTTGCACCGTTAGATACGTCTTTAAAAGTACTTTTAGGGTGTATTAAAGACTATGGGGTAATTCTCACAGCTCATATAGTCCATTCTTGAGAAATAGTTTATTCAGGTCCAAAAAATCAGCATCTGGCCAATCTCGAGCGAAAATGGCAAACGGAGCTTGAATCGATTTTTGCTGGCAAAATGCTCAGAATTGACGTTTGTGATGCTATCAATGCGAAGGCAATTACAAGCTCTAAAAGATGTTGCTTAAACTGATGATATCCTTTTACTTTTGCTACTCTTCCATGCCCTAATATCTCGTCTATGTTCAAATAAGTCCCTGTTTATTTTTGTTTTGCGTTTCTATGTACAAAATATATGCTGCGTTGATGATGCTTAATAGCGATTAAAGGTTCCTTTTGTGAGGTAGTTGCCCGTCTCTTTTTTATCCTTTGATCCGTAAATACTCTGGACAGCACTCGACAATGGCGCATTCTTTTTCTTTTCGGCTAAATCCTGCGCTACTTTACCCATGACAGCAGCAGCGGCCGAGGATTGTATAGATGATGTCTTCTTTGCTGGTTTCTCTGGTGAGCTGGTATCCTCTCTCTTTCTTTTCTTTTCAGATACCACGCCATTCTTTTTACTCTCTGCCTTTTTAGCCTTTCTCTCTGCCTTTGCCTTGGCCTTTTTCTCTTGCATCACTTTTCTCATGGCGTCTTGTTCCTCCTTGGTAGGGTTGATGACAATGACATTTTGACTTTCAAATGGTTTTCCACACTATAAAAGTATACGAAATGAATCAGCATATGGTCTCTCTCTCTCTGATTCTGCATTAGCAGCCAACTTACAGTAACGCATTCTTTGCTAGGAATCTCCTTCATAGCCTGTTCAGCAAAAACACAACCACAAGTATCCAAATAGACAAATCGATGCTTTCCATTCATTTCCTTCATTGAGATGGGGCAGACAAATTTGCTCTTGAGATCTCTGTCAAGAGATCCCATAGTGGTCGAATCCAAATGAGAGTCCTTTTCGTTGTAGGCTGGATTAGGTGTCAAATTCAACTTGGTTGTGTCTTTTAACGAGGTGATGTGAGAGCAAATCTTGTCGCCATCACCGTAGATGGAAGGATCTAAAAGGTATTCGATAATGGCATCTTGGTTGTACAGTTTCCCCAAGCCGTCTGATACTACAGGTTGCTCCAGTAAAAGCTTATTCATACCGTCAGCTACAATCAAGTCGTGATATAGATGAGTGGAGCAACTTACCTTGGATAACGCACAGTATAGCCAAGCAGCGGCTCTCTCAAGATCCGGATTAAGAATGATGTTCTTGGCCTTTTCTTTAACGAGCTCAATACGTCTAGGGATGGATCCTCCGTCGTTTCCCATAGTGTTGAAATGGTGTAGAGTGAATAATTAAAAAAGGAACATTTCGACTGCGAGTTGTTGTTAGCTCTTAAAAACCCCTTTTTGCAATGGTATACCAAAGAGTCACAGATAAAAAAAGACAGATCAGTACGAAACATTGCCAATAAGAAGAGGTCCCTTGCATTGATCCATTGCAAGCAACGAGCAGAGCAGATCAATCATGGACACACAACATGGAGCTTGCGGCTTTACGTATAGACACCATGCTTGCTCAATATACGAAATTAAATTGAAAATTTAGTGCAGATATCATTATTACAAGACAAAGGTTACACCACTATAGTTCAACCGGATTGCTTTGTATCATGATTGCGTTCAAATGTAACAACAAACAAAATCCGTTGAAAAAATATTTATAATGAGCACATTGACAGTTTGGTTGATAATCAGTTTTTCTTCTTGTTCTCTTTTTCTTTACATTTACACTTTTATTTCAAATCATGACACATTTAGAGCTAGACACAACGGTGCCTTTATACAATACATATCCTCATACCACCTCCTCCAACGAGGACCCTAATACAAAATACACTACTACTACTACTACTCATACTATGCTTAATTCTACCCCCACTTATTTAACCGAAGACGATCGCAATACATTGGCAACATCCCCAACCAGCAGCTGGGATTCCTCACGAAGATCATCCTACTCATCAACGTCATCCGCCTCATACTCCTTCTCCACCAGCCATAGCCTTCGAATAAAGCATTGCAAAAGCTTACCGCCGTCGAATGGAGATAAACATGTCCTATACCCCACAAAAGAAGCAGCCTACAAGAGGATCGAGTGGCTGGAAGAGCAGATGCGAGTATCCAGACAATCAAACGAGGCGATCGTCAACAGCATGTCGCAGTCTATACAGAGCTTCTTGAACGGACGCAAGATCAATGACCTAGAACCACCGTCATTCAAGAACTCTCCTACTGGTACTAGTAGTGCGTTGTACACAACAGCAGCGACAAGTGACACAGATAATGAGAAAACAATCGAACAAGACCAGGGCAGTTCCCAGCATCATGCAATGAGATTGGTGCGCGACAAATTAACAGAACTCAAAGACATTGTAAGCAAGTACAGCGGCTCGTTGGCATTGGATCAAGCGCCAGGTAATCTATACAGTGTGCGCTTATATACTCTGACCTCGTAATTTTGACATGTTTATATTGCTTGTTTTGCAGATGGCGACGAAATCCATTTATCCACTCAGACGATTGAAAAATGGATTGATGGTGTAACAGAGCACAAACAATCCACTAAACAAGATTTGAAAAACGTGGTGATTCCTTTACTAGTAGCCACCGAAAGAGAAAAACAGCGCAACACCCGATTGATGGAAGGCTTATGCCGGTTAAGTGCACAAAAGAAAGCTGCTCATCATGACGCCATGCAACGCACAAAGAAGCGCATCGCTGCCGTGCAAGGAGCCTTTGAAAAGCAAAAGAAGCAGCTGCGACAACACGTACAGGAAAAGCTCAAGGACAGCAAAGAAGAGCAAATGGAGATGGAGCAAGTAGTAGATGACATGCGACAAGAGATGGAAACCATGATTGAAGAGCTGAATCAGAGCAAACAACAAAGAGAGCGACTGGAGCAGAAAACAAAGCGATTGCAAGATGATCTCAGGGCGATGCACACATCCAGCACCGAGGATCCTGAATTCCTCGCTTTGCAAAGCTTGTTGCGCGAATCAGAGACTCAAGTGGATCAATTGGAAGCAGATCATCAAGAGCAGATGGACAAGCTGGAGCTGATTCAAGCAGAATTCGCCAAGGAGAAGGCTCGCATCCATGCCACACACGCACATCAAGTCAATGCACTTGTGCTGGAAAAAGAAGAATTACGTGCAAGACTGATCAAAGCAGAGCAATCCGTGTCGATGGCCCAGCAATCTCGAAAAGTAGTACAAGTTAACAATAGCGAACTGGAAGAAGCACTAAGACGCACGGTTGCTGAACGTGATGGCGAATTGGCCAAATCAAGATTTGAATTAGAGAAACTTCAGCGCCACAGTGAGCAGTTACAAAAGAACAATCAGAGACAAATACAAATAGAATTAAACGCCCGGCTAAACGAACTGGAAACGGATTTGAAATCAAAATACAAAAAGGATGTCGACACCTGTCAAGTGCAAATGACAAGAGAGCTACGAATCATGGCAGGCCAAATGGTTGAGCTAGAGACTGAACTACAAGACTTGGAGCGTCAACATGCACAGGATGTCAAGGTCATTGAAAAGCACGAGCAAAGCCTGGCAAGATTGGAAAAGGAGTGCAAGTCTAAATCAACGCTGTGGCAGGAGAATGAGAACAAGCTCAAATCATCGCTCACAGTAGCAGATCAAAAGATAACCACTCTGGAGAAGGAGGCACTGGTTTTGTATAGCAAGAACCTGGAACTGGCGCAACAATTGGGCGAGTTGGAGGCTTGATGATCCGTGCAAGTATAGACCTTTTAGCCATCTCTTGTTGTTTCCTTTTTACTTTTTTTTTTGTTCTTAAAATAAACAATCCCATGGCTGTACTTTGATTTCATCTATAAAGCTGATGAGAATAGTAGGCTACTACCTTACAGAAAGTGCTTTGAAACAGTAGCAGTATCTCGATATAAGAGACTTTAGTTTAAGAAATACAAGAGACACTCTTGAATCCATTAAAGTTTGGTTCCCTAAACTCATTGTTTGGAGCCTCCTAATTCGAATTAAGAGCGTGTTCCTCTTGTCCGCATAATGCGCTGTTTCGCTAGATGATATACTACTGACCATCAAATTGGATGTTAATAAGCGCAATGTTCAGTGAACAGCCCTCAATTGTGCTTACCACTATAAAATCAAGGGTTTAAATCGCTTGTATCTCGCCAACAAAGCGCGATCTCGGCCTCAAAACAAGTGCCATCGTGTTCTACGACCTGACATTACGTTATGGATCACTTTTCAGTGA
>JAXQGS010000007.1:0-37602 GCA_037040325.1 Mucor sp. M7501 | reverse complement strand
TGTGTGTGTGTGTGTGTGTGTGTGTGTGTATGCGTGTGGGTGTGTGTGTGTGATATGTTTGTATATATATAAGTACATGTATACAAAAGATGAGGGGGGGGGTGAGGTGGTAGTGCAAAAGATTATAGATGACGGAGCCAAAAGGAGATGAACACAGAGATCCTTAGGGGAGGAGGCGAGGGTTACAGCCATATGCATGTGTAACACAATATTACACCCACACCTTCAAATCGTGTACCACAATTGATATAACAAATCAAGACTAGTTTGAAATTGGGACAAGAAAAAAATAGAACGCCACACTTATTTATATTTTCTATTTTTTTATTGCAGGCAATCTGGCGGAGATGATGGCGGACTGGGAGCGTGCCATGAACTCGTATGAAGCTGCCTTGAGACACAACCCTTACTCAATTACCGCATTGTCTCATATTGCTTCCCTCTGCAGAGGCAGAGAACAATTCGCAAAGGTAAAGAAGGGTTCAGAATTCTCTGATCTGTCAAAATATTTTGATACTCCGATCCCGATGGTACCTGATTACTAAATAAGGCAATTCCATGTCTTTATAGGCTGTGGATTATTTTAAGCGCATCTTGGCATTGCAAGAGAATAACGGCGAAACTTGGAGTGCTCTAGGCCATTGCTACCTGATGATGGACAATCTGCAGGAAGCTTATCAAGCATATCAGCAAGCGCTCTATCATTTGCAAAGCCCAAAAGATCCAAAACTTTGGTATGGCATTGGCATTCTTTACGATCGTTATGGTTCAATCGAGCATGCTGAAGAGGCATTTTCCGCTGTCATGAAGATGGATCCTCAATTTGAGAAATCAAATGAAATCTATTTCAGATTGGGCATCATTTATAAGCAACAGCAGAAATACGACTTATCCTTGCAGGTAAAGCGTCATGGAAGCATTTACAGGAGGACGGATCAGCTTACATGAATGGAATAGTGCTTTCGATACATCTTGCATAATCCTCCCCGACCTTTGACCGAAATCGACATTTGGTTCCAAACAGGCCATGTTTATGAACAACAAAAGGAATACGAATTGGCAAAGGAAGCTTACGAACGCGTATTATCCGAAAACCCTGACCATGCCAAGGTATTGCAACAATTAGGCTGGTTATTCCATCAACAAAACACATCCTTCTCCAACCAGCCTACTGCCATTCAATACTTGACTCGATCACTGAAAGCTGACAGCACAGATGCACAGTCTTGGTATTTGCTGGGTAGATGTTACATGGTGGAGCAAAATTACAACAAGGCATACGAGGCATACCAACAGGCTGTATATCGCGATGCTCGCAATCCCACCTTTTGGTGCTCTATCGGTGTGCTCTACTATCAAATCAACCAATACCGCGACGCTCTGGATGCTTACAGTAGAGCCATTCGATTGAATCCTTACATTAGCGAAGTGTGGTATGATTTGGGCACATTGTATGAATCTTGCAACAATCAGATTCAAGACGCTTTGGATGCCTACCAAAGAGCAAGCGAACTGGATCCCTCAAATCCTCATATCAGACAAAGATTAGAGTTACTGAGAAAGTCCAATCCAAGTAGTGCACCTGTATCGACACCAGTTCCACAAGATGTGAATAACCCGTATCAGTACCAAAATGGGCCCAACAGTAACAGCAATAATAACAACCCTCAATATCCACCTCCACCTCCTTTAGTGTCTGGTCCACAATCTGGAGGTCCAGGTAATGCTTCGCCTCAATACCCTCATCACCCACCCAACGGATCAAGAAGTTACGAGAATGGTAGAATGGTAAGTACAAACACGTTTACACAAGGGGAACGAATGCGTCTTTTTTTTTTTTTTTTTTCTCACCAAATGCCAATGTAGGATGGTCCACAAACTATTCCTCGTGATCTTCCCTTGCCTCCACCTCCAGGTGCACAAGCTGCTGCTGCTGGCGATCGACGCTCGCCTATTCCACACGGTCACTTGAACAATGGCAACAGTTACTATGGAGCTGACAACAACAACAACAGTAGCAATAGAAATGCAGATGTTCGCATCCCTGATATTGGAGGAGGTGGAAGAGCGCCTGCACCATCTGACCGTGTGACAATGAACCCAATGCTCGAATCGAGATCTCCCATCTATCATCATAGCACAAGCAATAATACCAAAATGGCGTCTATTAGATCGCCTATCCCCTCGAAATCATCTCCTAAATATCAAGCGCCATATTACAGCCCTAGACAACAGCATCCACATCAAGCTCAGGCAAATCCGACACCTGCTGCTGTTGCTCCTCCTCTTCCACCACCACCATCTACGACAAATGCATCCACCTACTCTGGACACTCTACGCCCAACGAGCCCTATCAATCCTATCATCATGATAACGAACCTCTTAGAAGAACATCTGTGTTGTATGACAATGAAAAGAACAATGCATTGCCATCAACATCCACACCTCCTCCTCCTCCTCCATCAGCTTTGAAACGAGAGTTCTTTGAGAATGGTGCAAGCAGCAATAGTAGATTACCATCGGTCAATAGCCACCATCCTAGCCACCATCACCATAGACACAGCTCAAGTAGCAGTGGAAGTCATCATTCCATGAGCAGACAGCAAACCAAAATTCAAAGCCCAGTGGAAAGCAGTGCAGCTGATACACTCATGAGCATGTCACAGAAAGGCTATGTGAGCAACCATCATGCAAGCAGCAGCGGCAGCAGCAGCAGCAGTAGCAATAAAAAAAGAGTTTTAGAAATGGCAGATGACGAGGAAGAAGAAGAGCAAGAACAGGAAAAGAGACAGAGATTAGATAGAGCAGCTGCTGAGGAGGCCAACAAGAGACATCCTGCTCCTGCCTCTTCTTCTGTGAGCTCAGCAACCACAAAAGATGGCATCATCTCTGTGTCGTCGTAAATATACACTAGTCGATTCGCAGTAATTGTACAAGAGACGATCAGATTGATGAAAATATAAAGTAAAATAAACTGATCACATTTTACAACATTGGTTCCTGAAAAGATTATTGTTGATCTGCTTCATTCAGCTCCCGCACGCACCCAGCAGCAGGAGGAAAGAAACGCATGGTTTCTGTTTGTGATCAACTGTTTCAAATGGCCTTCTTACCAAATATTTGTATATATATACACAACACCACAGGGTGCATATTAATAAACCAAATCCAAATAAATACAGTGGACATTGTGTCATTTATTATTGTTATTGAAAAAGGTATATATACTATGAAAGCAATGGTGTGGGTCACGTATTTCTTCAGTCATTCAATGGGATCAACACAACCTGGTTGTTGTTCAGCTCTCTCTTTAACGAGGCTACTTGCTGGGAGAACTTTTCTCTATCCTTTGTGCTTAGCGTCCATCCGCTGCCCTCCATCAAGTTGCTCAGGGCCTGGCAAAGAAAGAATAAACATTCTCAAAACGTATTACCCGACCGTATTTGTACTAAACTTACCTTGGTTACAAATCCTCGGCGTTCCGGTAACTGTTGCAGGATCACTTGGTTTGTGTACTCTGAGGCAAACTTTAAATCGATGGGGGGAGAGGGGGGGGGTTAATCATCTTCATTATCGTCATGACTCTTATTAGGAGCTAAAACTTACATCTCTCTCGAGTAACACAAGTGTATATAAAGGTCTTGACAGCTGCCATTGATCGTTATTATCGTCAAATAGTATCATACCGAATAATGTCGACAATAATTTGGGCAACACTTGAGGATACTGGCTCAAGTAACTCAGGAACCAAGCGCCCCTCAAAGACTTGTTCTTCTTGTAGTCCTTGTCCTTCTTGCTGCTGTCAGATGGAGGCACGATGCTACCACTGCTGAGACGGCGTAGATCAGTCTTTTCGTTCTCTTGGATGACAAAGGTGCAGATGTTGTTGAGGGTGGAGCAGGCATGTGTACGGACCCAGGCATCGCTTGACTGAACTCCTTGTTCGCACGCTTCGAGTGTGTATAGAAACGCTTCGGGTGGCATGTTGGGGTCTATCATCATTTGCTCCACAGAGAATTCATCCAGCATCATGAAGAAGGATCTCGTCAATTTCGGAAAGTTCTGTTCCACAAGTTAGTGCAAATGCTGCCTTCTTTGACATCCAACCAACACACTTTACCATCATGTCCTCCAATGGCACATCCAGCATCAATTGAAACATCATGGAGAACGCCTCGCTGATTGCCTTGTCTCCATATAGCCAGAATACGCCAAAGTTGATATACTTGCCACCAAGACAGCGCGCCAAAATATTGAAGCATGCAGAGATGCCCTTGTATTTCAAAGGATACTTTTGGGATTCGTCCGCAACACGTTGATTGAGTATTTGCTGGCCATAGGCACACAAGACTTGACTAGCATCTCGAAACAGCAGAATACCACTAGCAGAAGAAACCTCCAATGTCAATCTTTGGCTCTTATTGTAGACAAATTCACCGAGAAACTTGAGCAGGATGTTTGTACAAGGACTAGGAGAGTAGGCTTGGATTCCTTTCATCAATAGGGGCATATACTCGGGATAGAACCAGTTGAAAAACATCAAGTAGGTTTTACGGCCTTGAATAGGTTGGATGAAGCCACGGAGATCCCGGAACACATCTTGCATTGCACGCTATATTTACCATGTTAATTACACTACGCCACTAGGCACATACAACGCACTCTTTACCTGGACATCGGGCTGCTGGAATTCCTCAATCGTATTCAACATGGACAAGCTGTCTAATCGAGCTTCGAATGGCTTCATGAATTCAAAGAACTCCCTTTCACAGTTATCGTCAGCAAACAAAATCTTGCATAGGATCTGGTAATACAGCATGCGGCTTCTTCTGTGCTTGTCGTTGCTGAGGAACGTAAAGTCGCTTGATAAATGGTTCTGCATGATGAGATGAGTAGCCTCCAGCTTGCGGACACTCTTCAACGCGCTATAGCCTCCTGTAAGGTCATTGAACAGTTCGAGCGTTCTCTTGATAACCATGTCACTGTTTCCCCACATTTGAAGGTTGGTCATGCTAAAGTATGATTAGATCATGTTACCCCCCCCCCCCTTATCTATTGTATACTTACACTTTGCGCATGATGAGATTAAGCATGTCTTCCGATCCTTCAATACCAAACACCTCGTTCAGTTTCTTGTAAGCCGACTTTGCGTTGGATTCGCCCACATAAGATTTTCTAAACTGCAAAAAGAAGAACACCAGGGCAGAGTCAAGTTTCTCGCTCAGAAATGCAGGATCGCTCTGGCCAAGATTTTGATTCACCTCCATCAGTTGGACCACTTTGGTTGTCAGTTCGCCATCTGCGCCGTCGTTCTCCTCAGAGCTCAGGTAAACTGGTCGGTTACCAACAAAGACGCCCATAATGTAGACAAGCCATGCAAATTTAGCCTCAAACACATCAAGGGCTTCCTTGAGGCTCTCTCCGCTGATACTGCCCATACTAGCCTGTGTAATCAACTCCTCGTAATGAGCAGTAACTGGATCAAACACCTCCACGAGCGCAGCACATGATTTTTCGTATTTGCAGCGAGCAATTTGACCCAACATATTCAGCGACTCGAGCAGTGCATCCTCATCGTCTAATGGATCTATGAAACAGCATTAGATGTCTCATCGCCCCCCCCCCCTATTTGCTCTAGATCGAATCAGATCGTTTCCCCCCCCCCTTACCATCCAGCATTTCCTCGATTCGGTTCGGCACTGTCTCTATGTACGTGGTGATGAATGTCTTTGTCAATGTCACGGCAATAGTTTGCAGCTTTTCCACCGTCTCCTCGCCCAGTTGCTGATAATAGGTCATGCTTTGCACAATGCGAGACCAAAAGCTCAAGAGATAGTAGCCAGTTGTTGTAGGGGTCCAAGTTTGGAATGCCTGTTGCGTGAATTTTGCCACCAGCTCGATCCATTCCATGTATCCTTGCTTCTCTGCCATCTCGTTCAAGGGAGCAGTGGTTCTGAATCGCTGCAATAATCGGCAGAATCCATTATAGCAGTCTGCGTCTGCCAAACCCTGAGAGTTGATGATGATGTCCTGAATCCCCTTCATGATGGCCATTACAAACTTGTTGCGCTCGTCTTCACCGCTGAAAAGTGCTTTTCTCGTTGCTGCAATTTGCACAAGACACTCCATGACTTTGCCGGAGTGCGGTGGTGAGAATTCAGCGTAGGCTTTGAAGAATTGGGGCACGAAACTGTCCATCTCATACACACTTCTCCACGCCGCAGGGATCTAATCACAGGTGTCAGTGATGGATCTGCATGAAAGCAACCAGCAATGACAAGACTTACCTGAACCATGCCCGTATCCTCGCCTGCCTCGTCCAAACTTGTACCAGCGAAATCAAAGCAAAGGCACTTTAACAGTAGATCGAGAGTAGCATCTCTGCTTCTGGTCTCTTGATCAGCTGATTCAGGAGATAAAATGTATCAGCAAACATGTAGGATGATGTGAACTTGAGATACTTTACGTTTATCAAAGGGAACCGACCTGGCCAACAAGCTCTCGAGAAATTGATACGCATATTTGAATATATCAAGCAATTGAGTATCCCGGAGTCCAGCAGCTAGCAAATATTGGATTTATCAATACCCACTTTTTTTTTTACGCAGCAGCCCTCCCCCCCCCCTCTCCCACGCATAAACTTACCTGCTTTTCTGAATTTAGCGGAATATTTGGGAATAGTTGCAGCATTGATATCTTGTACAATGACAGATAGGATTTGCATACCAACGATACGATGGTCAGCAGAGGCCTTCACGTACCATTCACGTTTAGTAGATCCCCTTTCTTTTCGCCCCTTCTACTAACTTACCTGAAGAAACAGAGTCATGTCTTTATACACATTTTGATACTCTTCATGATCGAGCCAGCCAAATCGAGTCAATAATGCCAGCACTCCTGCCAATTGGGTGATAACAAACGGCTGTAGATCTGGATGCATATAAGCGTAATCCAGCAAAAAGGTGCCTGTTTGTACGGATCAATAAGTATGAGACATTACAGAATCGTCAAAGCAGCATATAAAGCTGGCTTCATCGTCTTACGCAGTTGAATTTTGGTATCGCTATCGAATATCGTAAACTGTGCCATCACAAGCTGCTTTAGTCTGGATAGAGCGAACGTTTGGACATACGGATTGGGGGAGTTCTCCAGCATGATTCTCAAAGCATTGGCTGTGTCGGTGGGAGTAGAAACATCGAACGTTGGAATCTGATCAATGTTTATCTTTATGGTATCTGAAGATGAGAAGGTTGGGAAACTAGCTTCTAATATCTTTTGAATCTGATCACGTTCGGAAGGATTTTTGGGGTTATAAAGCTCTTGACATAAGCTCGAGAAATACGCTATACACTCTTCCTGTTGATGCTGCGTCATTATTAATAGTTCTAATGAAAAAGAAAGAAAAAGGGAAAGGAATATATGCTGAAATGCGAAAGGAACCTTTTTTTTTTTTTTTAATCAATCATTCACACACAAGAAAAAAAAAAGACAGGTGGTTCCTCAAACCAATCCTGTGACCTGTTCAGAGCAAGAAAACCAACTTTCTATTTGCAAAGATTAGGGAATACAAACTTGAATGTGGGTCCTGTTTTGTTTGGACACGCTACAATGAGCCCTTATGCTTCCAAATCCATTGAAACGGCACCATCTCTTGGGATAGCCACCGAAGAATCAGTTCAAAATCACACGATAAAAGAGTACGTAATTAAACGGAATACTCGATGGTATTACATTTGTATTACAGGTAATGTGGCATTGTAGCCCTGGATGGCCAAAGGAAATCGCTTTGTCACACGAGATATTACAGGTACGCTATTCTTCTTTGTGTAAATGCAGTGCCTTACATGACACCACTACCAATAAATCAAACACGATACACAGCAGATATCCGCTTTTTTTCATCTTTTTTTAGTTTCAAATGTTGTAATGAATCTGGTTTAAAATGTTCTAAACTGACATTTTCTCTGCTTCTTTAAAATGACCTTTTATAGATGGATGCATTAAATGTTGGAAAATTCAGGGGAACTGCTCTTGTTTGTGTATCCGTTTCTGCTGCGACCCCGATATCCGTTTGTTTACTTGTTTTGATGCATAGACTTCGAAAAGCAATGTACATGCACTAAAAGAATGGCTTGGGATGCTTTTTCATTTTATTGCGATTCTATCCTTTCTCCCCCCCTGTTGTATATGCTTACATCTGCAGACGAGACAGATGTTCGAGGTTGAAGAACCAAATAGGCATGTGCTTTATGCAGCAGCACTATCTAACTTTTAGATCTATTTGGATAGCTATTTTGGATGCACGATTGTTATGATTTTTTCAGAGATTGATAACCACCGTTATCTATTTCAACTACTACTAGTAGGACGCACATTCAAAGTGTCCCTCCAATGCATTTTTAGACAAGGCGCCACATTTTGCAGCATATGGACAAGTAATTTGAGATGATTATGCCTAGTGCTAGATATAAAAAATACACAATAAGCTAAAGCACTATCAGCTATACCAAGTAATGCTATTTTCTAATTCGTATTCTTCTTGGAAGACATTGATTGTATTCATCATGAAGGCATTTAATGATTTTACTACCAACAACCAGCAGCAGCCGTGGTGGAGAAATATTTTAACCGCCGCCTTTTGCATCTCTTGATTGGACAAATTCTGATCAAAATCGACTCCAAAATTCTGTTTCTCTAGATTTGATTATGTAAATTGTGATGATCGCCTTGTACTTTTTAATGCATTTCTAGAGTGATTTTCAAGGTGAATCCAATGGTACTATTTATAAACAATGTTGTGAACAAAATTATTGAGCAATCCATGAAAATATGAAATAGCTATTCTGTCAAAAATGTCAAAAAATTTCATATAAAGGTTTCACAAATAAGATTTCAAGAGTTGCGTTGGATTGATACAATCATTTTGAATTAATATATGCCATAGTAAAAGTCTTTGTTATCAAGGTCAAAAACGCGGTCGTTTGATTTCTGGTGATTTCAATGGGGGGTTACTCATGCTTTTGAGTCAAATTTTGACCATGTTTTTTGGGTCCCAAAAAAGTGGAGCAAAGGTGTCGGCATGTAACTGCTAGGTGAAAGCAACAATTTGGTGCTGTTTTAGTGGTCTAAAACAACGTTTAAAGCGAGAAAATTGCTCTCAAATGTATCCAAATCTGCTATGATATGCATAGTTTAGAGTATTAAGAGGTGGCGCAAGCCTGCCTTCTGCTTGGATATGTGTTGTTTTCATTGATATGGATGTAGATTATCGCATTAGAGTCATATCCACAACTACAGGTTGTTTTTGAGAGGCACTGATATAATAGTGGAAGGCTAAAAGTGACATCTGGCTCTACCAAGTAGGATACTGATTTTGCTAGATGGCCAGTAGTATTGTTCAAAGATAAAGTGCATCGCATTCTTCCAAGCATCGCTGCTTATAAAATACTGCTGGATATTTGTATGGCTGAACAACCTTCGAATTAGCGAAATCTTGTATTGAATATAAGGTAAAGACAGGAACCTGTTAAATTTTTCAAGTGAACTCGGAATAAACTCTTTCTTTTGATGAGATTTGAAGAGCAATTACGCTATTTAGTAAACTTTTCGACTTTTATCCTGTAGTATCAAGTATCACAGAAGCATTGCCGGTAGAAATTATTTAATCAGCAGAGTACACAGAACTGGGATTTTGCTTTAAAAGACGGCCTCCACGATGACTTTTGTAGTGGACATGCCTCCCCAAGCTATAGACTCTGAATCTAGTAGTTTGATTTGTTGTGCCTGAATTTCACCTTTTGGTTATCCTGATTCACTTTCCTAAAATGGACGCCGAGGCTGATTTCGATATCTGATGGATGATAGCCTTAAATATACCCATTTGTTGCATTTATACGGATAAAGGAGTGCATATATTCAAATTTCCAGTGCTTATCCCGAACATCTATAATGTAACCGTCCTGTAATCTGTGGTGCAATCCCGATCTTCTCATGTCCTTTCTCGTTTGAGATGTTGGGGTTTTCCTTTTGTTTTCCTCTTTCAATATCCCAATGGAAAGAGACCCCCCAATGTCAGTTGATCTCCATCAAATTATATTAAATCGAAAATGATGAACATAAAATTTATCAGTTGAAAGCACGTGTATAGAATAGCTTAAACGTTGTACCACCACCGAGTATATTTTCTCTCAGCATGAAAACAGAGATCTTACGAGAGCAAACCAATCGGTTCGCCCTGTATGACTGATAACCTTTGCATTTCATATGGACTGTTAATTGGCCTAACAAAGTTTGGCGGCATCTAGATAATCGTTTCCATCTAAATATCTTAGAACGACTTTGAGTAAACCCCTTCCTTCTCTTCTTTTACTTTATTTCAAGAAATAATCATATAATGTCTGACACTGCACAAAAGCGTAAGTAAATGGCGCATTCTAAAAAGACGGGCCAAAAATTGAACATTTTGATTCGACATGTGCAGCTCTTCCTTTCGGTTTCCAGTTCTTGGCTGGTGCTATTGCCGGTGTTTCTGAGATTTTGGTCATGTATCCTTTGGATGGTAAGCTATACTTCGAGAATATAAGGGGTTGACATGTTGCTAAACAAGGCTCTTAGTTGTCAAGACCAGAGCTCAATTAAGTACTGGTGCCAACACCGGTATCATCACTACCATGACCAACATGATCAAGCAAGAAGGGTAAATTACCCCACTTTTTTACGATACATTTAGCTTTGTGTGACTCATCGTACGCCGTTCATCATTCGATTTTATTAGTGCCGCTTCGCTCTATCGTGGTATTTTGCCTCCCATCATGGTAGAGGCACCTAAGCGTGCTACCAAGTTTGCTGCCAATGAACAATATACCGGTCTCTACAAAAAGTTGTTTGGTTTCGAAAAGGTAACTCAATCATTGTCCATCTTGACTGGTGTCAGTGCTGGTATCACCGAAGCCTTTTTGATTGTACCTTTCGAGTTGATCAAGGTCAGAATGCAAGACAAGAGAAATGTAAGTTTGAGCTGATGATGATGGTGGCATTGGGAGAGTTTTGGCGTTAATATATGATGCAGCTTGGAAAATACAATGGCACTACCGATACCTTCAGAAAGATCATTGCCTCCGAAGGTGCTATGGCCTTGTTCAATGGTTTGGAAGCTACCATGTGGCGTCACGCCGTCTGGAACGGTGCCTACTTTGGTTTGATTTTCACAGTCAAGGACAACATGCCCAAGTCCAAGGTAAGAGCAAGAGCTGATGCGTGTCGTGCATGAGTCTAATGTGCTTGTAGGATCCTAACCAACAACGTATCACTAACTTTGCTGCTGGTACTGTGGGTGGTATTGTCGCCACTGCTTTCAACACACCTTTTGATGTCGTCAAGACTCGTGTTCAAAGTTACGACGGTGTTGGTGTCAAGAAATACAACTGGACTTTGCCTGCATTGGCTACTGTTGCCAAGGAAGAAGGGTAGGATGATTGAGAGCATGTAGTATCTCAGATAATGAGCTAACATTGTGTGGTTAGTATGGCATCCCTGTACAGAGGTTTCTTGCCCAAGGTTTTGAGATTGGGTCCTGGGTAGGTGTACAAAACAGAATATACAAGTGCGTGTAACACTGACGGTTTCATAAACAAATAGTGGTGGTATCCTTTTGGTTGTCTTTGAGACAGTTTCAGGATTCATCAGAAAGAACATCTTGAAGGAAGAGTAGATTGACAGAGGGACGAGAGAAAAAAAAAAAAAAAAAAAAAAAGTAAAATAGAAGTGAAAGGGCATGTATTTCCATATATTTATTGTATAGAATAAAAACTTTTTGTATACATTTATTCTGCAGTAATTCGCTTCTGGAATGAAGTTTTGAAGAACCCTTTGAATCGGTGAAATGTGAATTTAGACTTGATGATTTTTTCATTTTTGACACTGTCCATAGTGTGGTTGTTGACTGGCGTGATTTGTGATTTCTTTCTAAATATCCGCAAGAAGAATTCAGACGGTCTAGCGTGCTTACCGCCGCTTGTCGAGTGCTCTATCGTGATTGTGTTGTTGTGTGCTTTTGTCAGACTGGATAGTGATGTTGCCATGGAAACCGATGATGCTTTGGAAAATGCACTCACTTTCTTTCTTGAAGAAAAGTTTGTAAGTCTACTGCTTAGAGTCAACTGGGATGAGGTCAACAGTGAGCAACGGGTCATAGTAGGTGGCAATAGCCATGGATGCAGCAGACAATCTTTGGCTGTTATACGATCTTTGGCATCTTTGCATAGCAGCTTTTGAATCAAATCAGATGCGTCTCTTGTTACGTAAGGAGGGATGGTATACTGGCCACGACTGATCTTTTGAAACAACTGAGGCATCTCATCTCCTTGAAATGGCAGTGATCCTGTCAACATGGCAAATAATATAACACCACAACTCCATAAATCAACTGGAGGCCCACGATACGGTGTGGCAGTGACCATCTCAGGTGCAGCGTAAAACGGGCTTCCACAGTAAGTGCTCAGTACCTGATGCCTCTCCTTGAAGACATTGCCAAAGCCGAAATCACATATCCTGATACGTTGAGTGTTATCAATGAGCACTGCAAAGTATAGTTAGTTATTCTGTTGATTAGACAGCTGCCTTGTAGCAAATACCGTTCTCTGGTTTCAAATCTCTATGTACAATGTTATTCTACGCTCGCAATGAAATTAGTGAACGGTAATAGTATGTGTCGTACGTCAACCTACATCGTGAATATACTCTACTGCTTCAATGATCTCTCTAAACCATCTGCGCGCTGTTGGTTCCGCTAAACCTTTGGATTGCTTGATTTTGTCGAATAATTCGCCACCTTCCACATACTCCATGACAATGTAAATGTAGTCGTCTTCAGTCAGGACATCATACACTCGAACAATGTTTTTATGCCTGAGGCCTGAGGCAAATGTCTCACAAATAGATTGTTCTCTCTGAGCATGTTGTCTTTGATCCCCTGATTTGAACATCTTTTTATCGACCACTTTAACAGCGTACTGCTTTGGTGTTAGGCAATGGATTGATTGATTGTAACAATGCGTATATATATACCTGCTCCCCTGATCCTCTGTCTTCTACCAGATATACTTTTCCAAAATTGCCCTTGCCCAACGTATAGAGCTTTTCATAGCGAGAATCAAACCTATTTAGAGATGCCCTAGCTTTTACCTATGTCCATGATCTGCTTTAAGTTTGTGCAATGTGCATGTATCTTTAATGTTGCTTCAGGGCACATACAATACCTCGTTTAATCTTTTGGTGCTATTTGTGCTAATGGCAGATTGTTTTTTCATATTTAAATTTGAGAAGAGAGAGAGAGAGAGAAAGAAAGAAAGAAGATGTTAAAGGTACGTACAATGCTTGATCAAATTAACTGCAATAAAGGTACTCGAATAACTCGGAAAATATAACTCATTTCTTTTCTTTTTGCAATTTGGACAACATCGAAATATTTCTTATTTGAGAATTCTACAAAATGGCTCTACTCATTGTACACATGTTTACAAAACTGATTTGTATTTGATTTGCACACAAACAAGTGTCTCTGTGGTCAAGAAATGCTTACTGTAGTTTGAATGTAACCAAATGTGAATTGCCATTCGTCAATGCAGCCACCCAAGTTTCAAGTTGAAAGGGGTGCAACACGGGAGACTGCGAAAGGATTTTTAGCTGAAGAATGCCTCGAAACGAAATTTGATGGCTCTTTGTTCCAAACAATTCACCATGTCAAACTTGAAGAGAAGGCGCCAAGATGCATCAGAATCAGATGGCTCCCATTTAACTAGCTCTGCTCAAGCGAGCTCAACAGACAAAGTAGCTTATGACACCAGCTACTTTCGCTTGCCTGAAACACGATTTCCATTAGGTACACCCGTTCAATCGTAAGTGCTGCTCTGTTGAGGTGCTCAAAGGGCAGTGGTTTAACATTTCAGCAATAGCAAGAGATCTAGAAAACTCTATTCTGATTTAGCGGATGAGCGTGAGTTCTTGTTGCATCTCAAGGAACTGTGGAAGAGCAAACTTGCAGATCTAAAGGTAGGTTTTGACTATGAGAAGCTATGCTATTATACTCATGCTTTGAACTAGGAGGATAAAAGACTGTTGGAAAAGATGAAAGACGCCAAAAAAAACGATGTCATTAATGAGGAGCCATTATTCTGTCCTGAAGAAAAAGAAAAGCAACCCGAGGAGAGCAACGTACACGACGTTGTTTCGGTAGATCCGCCCATTCATGCTATAGAAGACAACGATGAGGAGGATCAACCCGATACTTTCAAGATAGTGGATGGCCAAGTTGTAGTCAAAGACCCAAGCATGCTGGCTACGCTTCAGGAACTGGATAAAATTTACATGGAATCACACAATGCGCAAGAAGAGCCATCATCAGATGAAGAGGAAATCGCAGAAAATGATGAAGACGCTAGACAGGCATTGAGCAAAATGTTGGAAGAATTTGGCGGTGGATTTTAGGTGTTTATTATTACAAAATTTAGTTGGCAAGGGGATAGTGAGGACGGATGTCAACGGGAATACCAGCATCATCAATACGAGCCAGGGCATCCTTGGTGTCTTTGTGAAGCACACCGTACTTTTTAACGAAATTGTCCACTGCAGTCTTATCACCATCGCCTTGAAGAATCAAAATGTCTCTAGTCAAGTCAGAAACTGCTGAGCGGATCTTTTCGAAATCAACGCTGAACAACTTTGTCTTTTCATCGCACTTGAAACCACCCTTCTCTACCAAGTAATTGAGCTGAATTGCTTGTCCCAAACCATGTGCTTCTTGGATGCCGAAACGGATTGAACGGAAGGCAGAAGCCAAGAATGTGACCCAGAACTCCTTTTGTGTGACATTGTCAATAGTACCATGATCTACCATCAAATCAGCAGCAAATAAAGCGGCAATGTCTGCCTTGGCCTCTTCAAGAGCAGAGTGATATTCTTGTAATTTGGAGCGAACAGTATCGCCCTTCAGTGTATGGTGAGGGCCGTTGCTATGGCACACCTCGTGGAGCAAGACGTGGGTTGTGAATGCATCCTTTGTCAAATGAGCCAATTGATCCTTAGCCAACACTTGGGATGCAATAGGTGTCAAAACATGCTCGAATTTGCCTTCTTGGACATTCTTGATGAGCACGAGCTTGGAACCACCCTTCTTGATGGCCTCCTCGTCATTGGGAAGATTGTAAGCAGCGGTCATAGGGACCTGTCATTGTGATTAGTCAACAGTCAAGTTGCATTCAAGAAAGATTACTTACGGCTACATCACCAGCAGCGTATAATTGATTCACAACCACAATAGGAGCAGCAACCAACTTGTCGTTACGGTATTTCTCGGGAATAGGCAAACGGTCTTCCACAAATTGAAGATCAGAGAACTTTTCCAAAAGCTTGGAGGAGTGCTCGTCTCTCACATGGATGTAGAACTCGTAGGCACTCTTGAACGTGAAAAGACCATCCGTGTACTGTTCGTAAGGACCAATTGTAATCTCCAGCTTGTTGGACTTGCCAAGACGAAGCCAATCCAACTCGGAATCCAAGTAGTTGTTGGTTTCAAAAGAATCAGCACGCGAGGCCAAGAATTCATCAATGCGAGTTCCTTGTTCTCCATCAGCAAGCTTGACGCCCTTGAGCTCATTGGCAGCCTCGCGCAAATGTTTGGCTGCAGGCTTCAATAGATCGGCATATGCTTCAGCGTAGGAGACTGTCTCAAATCTACCATGGTCGTCCTTGCGAATAAGTGTGTAATAGCTTTTGGCCTTCTTTTGCTCTTCAGGTGAAAGAGTCTTTACCCATGCTTCGAAATCAGCCTTCTTCATACCTTCAGGATAGAAATTGCCGCCTTCAGGACGTTCAGGTACACCATCAACGAAGGGTACGTTATCATCCTCACGGGCCTATACATCACCAATAAGCACATGCGTAATGAAATGCCAATCAAACACACTTACCCAAGGACCCTTATACATCTCAAACAAAGTGACAAGATCCTTGTTTCCTTCAGCATGTAACTTTTCGCGCAACTCCTCGTTGCCAGACCATGCTTGGCGCATATAGAGTTGGTCAATGTACTTTCCTGCCTTGACCAGATGCTTTAAAGCAGCATGTTCTTGCGTACTAAGGTGGGATAGATCAGCAGTGCATTCATAGAGGGCAAAGCGAGCAATTCTGCTTGAGAGAGAACGAATTGAGGCCATGATTGAATTTATAGATAAAAGTGGAAAAGAAAGAAAAAAAGAGATGCGTGTTCTAATGCTTCACTTTCTTTTATTTTGCAAGCGGCATACCATCTCCAGGTACAGCGACCAATTACAGTGTGGGAAAACGACTTTAAAGAAGCGAGTAGCATCGCAAATCTGAAAAAGTAAATTTGTAGCTGAAAAGGTTATTCTGAGAGCAGTTGACAGCTCCGGCATCTCGCTGATTTAGCTATATTTTCTAAATCTATTATATTCTTCAACTGCCTTTATATTATGGACATAAAAGTGCTTCACCTGCGATAGATGCTATTTCTATAGGATTAAAACTTGAAATTTCAGGCCATGCAAATTTGTGTGTGAAACTTCAACCTGTTATTTCTCTGGGAAAACAGTGTATTATCTTACAATTTTTGCATTTTCTAGTGCCTTTTAATGCCTCAATTCGTTAGGCATCTTTTATTTCAATTTTCTATCCAAGATTGTCGAGAAATCAAGCAAGGAAAGCTGGGTGACCCAGCTAGACCCCTTTTAGGCGGACATTGAAATAGGCCCTGGGCTTGAGTCAAAACTGTCATTTTGAGGCTCCAGAGATTTTACGTTTGCCTCATTACCTCGAGAACTGACAAGTAAACTATGTCCAACTATTAACTGATTATTGTAGAGAAAAATTAGGTGCATTTGATGCAGCTGTTAATAAAATAGTTGAAAACTTTTTTTCTCGAGAAAAATGTCGAAAACTCAAAACTTCACCTGAGGGTTGAGGTCAAAAATTAGGGGTCAAACTCGATATTTGTATTTACGGCTAAAAATTGCTTTTCTCTATACAAAATAAATTCAAATTGTGTTTTCGAAGGCAATTTTCTACTGTATATGCAAGATAAAAAAAATGGTAGGCTCGTTGAAGGAAGGATTTACTGCTTTATTCGTGTTGTGGTGGATCAGATGTACCAGTGTTGATTATTTGGCCATCAGCAGCAACGTCAAATTTAGAACCCAATCAAGAGCAAAAGTAGGGGCTGTTAAATTTGCTTCTTGTTTATTCATAAATTACATGATATCGAGCAATCTTAAAAGAGCAGGGTACCGATCATTACATACCAGTACTAAAAAGACAGTATTATATGGCTGGGGACAGACACAAGCGCTGCCATTAGCAAGGGGTCACTTGGATCGAGTACTTGCACAGCCCACTAATTTACAAAAAGAAGACGATTATGCATTGCCAGTAAGTTGCACGCTATGGCATTCGGGAGATAGTTTGTTGACATGTAGTGTATAGAAAGATCAATCAGTGACTCATGCAAGCAGCGGATGGGGGCATTCATTGTTAAGACTGCAAGACAACAGCGTCTATGCATTTGGACTTAACCAGAGTGGACAATTGGGTACTCGTGCCGTGGACACGCACAAAGTGGATGTAAAGAATACTGTCAAGTTACTCTCATGTGGACGGGAGCATTCACATATAGTAACAGAGAACAAAGAAAATGGAGGTAATGTCTCCAAGGAGCTTTGACATGATATGTACATGTATACTCACACACATGATGATTTGACAGGCACACAGCTTTACTCCTTTGGCAACAACATGTATGGTCAGTTGGGATTAGGGAAGAACAAGAACACCACTCCTGGACACTTTGTCAAAGAAGAAACTCCAAAGCTGGTCGATTTCCCGGATAAGATAACGCACATCGCAAGTGGGCTTGATAATACGATAATCGCAACTAGCAAGAATGCACTTTATGGTATGGGTTGGAGCGCTGATGGACAATTGGGGCAAGGCAAAGACGACAAGGATGTGCCATCCCGATTACAGTTGAGTCTTCAAGTGAAAAAGCTGTCGAGCTCTACGGATTTCACTCTGGCGTTGGATGTCAATGGCAAATTATGGACTTGGGGTAATTCGGAATATGGACAGGGCGTTCAGGGAAAGGTGATTGATAGAGTAAGTGATTTATTTTATCAAGGCGTAATATTGCTTATCAAATACCTCCTTGTTTTTGCAATTAGATCTTGGAACCTTTGGAGATTACAAATGTGGAGGGACAGGTGGTAGATATGGCAGCTGGCGGCCCATTTTCAGTGTTGCTCACAAAAGACGGCAATGTGTATACTTGTGGTTACGGCGCTTTAGGGCTAGGAAAGGAAAAGATTCAGACATTGGAGAGCACGCAAGTCAAGGGCTTATCCAACGTGGCCAAAGTCTTTGCAGCAACTGATTATGCGGCAGCAATCACAACATCTGGAGAGCTCTACACATGGGGATTGAATGGACCTAGCTGTCGATTAGGCACCAACAATGCTGAGCATGCGTTTGAACCAATTCGTGTAAATATAGATAGACAAGTGATAGACTTGTCTCTTGGTACAAACCATGCATTTGCTGTATGTGCCGCATGAAATCTTCCGATATTACTATGTAGAATAAATGTGCCATTGGATTTGATATCCTCCGAGGTATACGTATTTTCGGATTATTAGGGTTTGTTGGACTTGGCAAAGAGACAACATCACATTTCTCTTTCATTTCTCTTTTTCTTTTTTTTTTAAAAAAAAATGAACGCTGCGAAACGCGAGTATATGGCAGTATTCGAGCAATATGATCCACATTCAAGGTAATTTAGACATTGTTGAGCAAACAAGAACAAGGAAAATAATAACTTTTCAGCAAAAGGGACTACACCAAAGAGGTAAAAACAAACAAACATGTACCTCATCAATATACAAACAAAAAAGGCAGCGATTTATTTGTGTGTATATACAATAGAACTCGCACAATTACATGTTGCCTACTATAAGCAGCAGCCAAGGATTCAGTCACCTTGACGAGCTGATGCGGCAACAGCACCAGCAAACTCAATGCACTGTTCCTGACCTGATCAAGAGCAAACGAAAGTCTGTTGTAATCAAATCACTCGCCTGTCTACGCACACAAAAGGATTGCGACGAGATTATGGAAGACTTGTTCTCGATATCTGATTCGAGCCTATCGTCAGATGAAGAGCAAGATGCTGATGAGGAGGAAAATGATCAGCTTAATCAACAATTAGCGACAACAACAACAACAACAACAACAACAACAACAACAACACAAGCACCAATGCAAGTGCCAGCACACATGCTATTGCCTCATTTAGCAGACTACCTGGTCAAGCATCCCGATGAGCCACCGGAGAACTTTCTGTTTAAACACTATCACCGGCTCTCGCTTGAGGATTTGCATTATCCCATAGAAAAGATTGGACACCTTATACAATCATGCAACTCGCTCGCTGAGGGAGTTTACATTACAATGGACGAATTTGAAGCACTCCAAGGATTCAGTCGATTTTTCACTGTCCATTAAACTTGTGAAAAAAGGGGGGGAAACGAGAGAAAGAAAAAAAAAAAAGAGGGAGATTTCAGCGAAAAGAGAGGGGATGGATAGTAAATGATATTTATGTGGTTCGTGCATTTGTCTAATTGCTTCAATTGGTGGGGTGAGACAAAAAAGTTATAAACCACTTTGCATGTTGATGGGCGTAGATTTTTCACCCCTTTATCCTCCATGTATTTATATAGTTTTCCACCCCTTTTATTTTCTTTTTTTTTTCCCTTTCTTATTTTTTTTTTTTTTTTACCACTTGTCTATTATCATGTCAAACTATCCCTGTCATCCATCAATCGATAATAAACATCACAACATGCGTTGTACAAGTCTCAGCAGCACCAGTAGCCATAGCAGCAACAGTGGCAGTAGCACAAGTAGCATTAGCAGTAATAATAGCGCATCTAGCCATTACAAGCGAGGCAAACGCAGCGATATAGGTATGGTACCATTGTTTGGCTCTCCAGTGTAGCAGTGTGTGTGTAATGCGTATCTTAGGACCATCACAGCAACACATGTACCACCCGTATTGCAAACAGCAGTCAATGCAATCTACGCCCCAGCAGCAAGATGCAAGGCAACCGTCTCCTCAGCAACAGCAGCAGCAGCAGCAGCAGCAGCAGCCACCAGCCGCTGCCTCGTTCTCCTCGTCGTCTCAATCATGTAGATACGATTCATCGCTGGGTCTATTGACAAAAAAGTTTATTGCATTGCTTCGATCCAGTGCACAAGGAGACCTTGATTTGAACCGCGCCGCCAGCCAGCTCAAAGTGCAGAAACGAAGAATATACGACATTACCAATGTGCTGGAGGGCATTCGGCTGATTGAAAAGAACTCCAAAAACCACGTACGATGGATGTAAGTATTGCGCTTTTCATGGCTCCCCCATCTACGCTTGACTAATTTGATCATGAAAAAAAAAAAAAAAAAAAAGCGGGAATGCTGCAGCCAATGCAACTAATGAAACGACGAATGATAATATCATGACAACAACAACAACAACAACAGCAGCAGCATCTGCATCTACACATGAGCTCGAGCAAAGGCTCGCCTATCTGAGAAGCCACAACCAAACACTGGAAAACGAGCAAAACCATCTCAACATATTCAAGCAGCAGATAGATCAAGAAATCGAAAGAGTGATAAAGAATAATGCGTCATATTGTTATTTGACATTGGATGATATCGATAGGTTTGAGGTCATCATGGCAGCTCAGCAGGAGGCCCTCGTGGTTGTGAATGCGCCTTATGATACAGACATCGAGGTGCACCAAGTGAAAAATGCGACTCCAACCAAGAAAAAGGTACATGTAAACTTATACCCCTTAAATTACCCCATTTATAACAAACAAATCTCATTCTATTTAGTCTAACAACACAACGACAAAGTGCTTGATACGAGTGCCTGACAACTCTACAAAATCGCTTCGACTAATATCCTTGAAGCACAAAGACAGCGACCGTAATAATCATTAATTCTTTAAAGCATGATTTTCTTCCTGGCGAACAAGATCCAACACACAGAAAAAGCTTCTAATTTATTCTACATAAACACCAATTTATCCTTTATAAATGTCAAATGAGAAGCCCTCTTTCTTATTTTCGGTATTGCACGTCTCTCAACAGGATGTACATTATGCACTATGATGAATTGAATTAAATTTAAAGGGATGAACATTATTATTATACAAAAAAAAAGGGAGGGAATTCTGTATCTTTGCTAAAGAAGATTCAAGTTGCCGTACTGGCCTAATGGTGGTCATCTTGCTTGGTTAGATTTGCATGAAAAAAACAGAAATACCAATCATTAGCCATGTCATTTTTCAGAACAATGCATATGGTAATTTTTATTCACTCTATTTGTATTCGTTCTTGATAATCGAGTGCCACAAGACACCTTGTCTCTCGTGTCCATGTATCGACAAACTTGATAAACATGCATGGCTCTGAATAAATTCTTGTATTATCAGGCGAACTTAGCAAGCAAGCAAGCATTGATTTTTATTTACAACAAATTAACAATTTCAAGTCTTCATTTACAACAAACTATAGCAGTTTTGGTTTTTCATTTATAACAAACTCACAGTTTTGAGTTTTCACTTGCAACAAACTTACAGTTTTGGGTTTTCATTTATAACAAACCAACAGTCTTCTTGAGCGTTTACGGACAATGCTGCCTTTTACTTGAGTTTCTTGCGTGGGTTGTAGCTATCCTCATCTGGTCTGTGCTTTCGCTTCTGGCTAGAGGAGGAGGAGGAGGAGGAGGGGGAGGAGGAGGGTGCTGGTGCTGAGTAGTGCTGGCCATTGATTGGTTTTGGTGGCTTCAGTGTCAATCTGATTGCCTTGGTAGGTCTCTCCAGAGTCGGTGAGGAGCCTAGAGTGGGCGAGGAGCCTACAGTTGTGATCAGCTTTCGCTTCAAAGGTCGTTCAACTTGAGCATGATCCGTCGATTGTGATGCACTTGACGAGTTGCTGATTGTAGGCGACGAGATGGCTGCTTTGTTGAGATGCACACTTGAAACGTGGTTTACGGCAGAGGACACATTTGCAGGGCTGCTGCTGCTGCTTGGAATAGGTGATGGTGCAATGGGCTCAGCGACAGGTGTCAGGGCTTTTACCTTGGCGCGCAGAAAGTCGGTTTCGTCTGGCAAAAGGACTTCGAGTCCCATCAGTGTTCGCAAATAAAACTTGATTCTGTCGACGTCTTTATGATCCAGCTGCTCCTTTGAACGGCAGAATGCTTGTACGCGGCGTTGGTAGTCGAGCATGATGCTGTAGATGTGGGCGACGGCTTCGTAGTCTTTGGGACGGAAGCTCAGCTGGCCTGCTGATGCGACCAGATCTGCGATTTCTTTCAGCGTGGGCTGCTTGGATTGATGAGGTATCTTTTGCAATGCATCGGGTGTCGGGTGGCAGGCTGGGCAGAGATAGGCAGTGGGAGAGCGAGCAATGTTGCGGGCGACTCTCAAACAAGGAACGTGGTACCATTCGTGGCAGATTTCGCATGCAATCATGTGGCCATTCTCTTTGTTTCTGCAGATGCAGTATATCTTTGGCTTGCCCTCCTCGCTGGCCGTGATGCGCTGGATGTTGGTGAGAATCTCCTTTAATACGACTTCCAGCCCTTTCTGTCTTCCGTTCATCAGTGCCGATCGCAGGTGTTCGTTCCAGGCGCTGTTGCGAGCCAGCTCTTCTGTCAGGCGTGTCGCCAATTCGGATGTGTAGCACAGCTCTCGCGTGGCCGTGCTTAGCTTTTGGGCCTCTGACGCGCTGGGACGGTCGGCAATGCTGGGATGAGCGCAATGTGTATTGAACAGCGTGTCCAGCTCCCCGAGTGTCATCTTGGATTTCGCCATGCTGTTTCGTAATCGATTCATCAGTTGAGGATCCAACTCGACGCTTAAATCAGGACTCTCTGCGTTGAATCCAATGTGAAATATGCCTTCTTCGTTGCTGGGGTCAATCTTTTCTCTTCCCTTGATGACATTCTCTACGTGCTGTACTGCCTGTCTTGCGTGCTTGTCCTTGTCGACCAGGTGCTTGAACAGCGTGTCAGACTCGACTGTCAGACCCATCTCCTCGCCGTCCTTGATCAGCTTCTTGTAGTTTTTGGCATTAAATGGAGCAGCATAGGCCTCTCGCAGACCCTGTTCCCACGTGCTGTATTCCATGAACTTTTTGAGCTTTCGAAATTTAGCAGAGTCAGCGCGGCAGCGCACGCCTCGTTCCAGCACACTCTTTTGAAGGCTGATATCATTCGAAGCGAATAACTCGTCTGTGATTTGATTGTCCACGTCTGCGAGCTTTGCTGCATAAGACTCGACGTCGGGCAGAAGCGCAAGGTTGAAGCCGATTTCCTCTGCTCTTGCCATCAGATGCTGACATCGTTCGTAGCGTGTTTGTGTCTGCTTTGCATTGTCCGGTTTGGGTCCAAGCAGGCGTTCGGCGTCCGCCACCCAGCGATCCAAGACGCTGATAAACTCTTTCAGATTGTCAATGGGCTCCTGCGGCACGTTGCTGTTGCGTGCGTCTCGGATGAGATCTCTGAGTTTCTTCATGTTGAGGCCTGTTCTCGAGTTCAGCACAGTTTCCAGCTTCTCGACCCAATGATCAGGTGTAGGGCCCGTGTGTGTGACACGCTGAACCAGTTCTTCCAGTTGGCTGTCGGTGAACTGCAAATACATCACTTTGCTGTTGATGTCGCAGGTACACAGCTATTCAATAGGCAGGTCAGATTACGCAGTTGTAGGCAATATAACTCAACATGTGTGTGGGCAACTTACCTCGGCAACATGCTCCAGACAGGCGACCTTGTGCGTGCAATCACAGCCAATGTAGGACAGATAGCTGTAGCAGTTGCAGAACACGCACTGTAACTCTTCACGGACATCCGCTTCGGCAACGACTCGCTCCTCGAGCTTTCTGGCTCTGACGTGCTGTCTCTCCTGCATTTCTCTGCTCTTCATTTCATCGAGTCCGCGCTTCAGCCAGTCGACTGTCTCTACTGAATTCAGGTTGCGTGCAGCTGTCACCAGGAGATTGTCGTGCGAGAAGCAAGGCTGTCGTCTGTAGTTTTTGTAGCTCTTGACACATTCCAGGCCATAGTCAATCCATTCACCAGGAGCGAAATTAACAGCTTCACAAAAGTTGAACTAGAGCAAAACAACAAATGAGTTGTGTGATTTAAGCAGCTGGCTCCAATACTTACGCCATGGTTGAATCCAGAGTGGTAGGCCTTGGGATAGGTAATTACAAATTGGCCAGGACGCTGATCAACAGCATATACATTTACATTTTCCTTCTTTAAGCGTTCAGGACTAAGCATGGTCACCAGCTGGAACAGCAAGTCGGGCTGCTGCTCAAACAGCTCAGGAACAGCCTTGCGCATGGCATCTTCAAACTTTGCTGTATCCGATCCTGGAACGCCGTACCACGTTTTCGTTTCGCCCCAGTGCATGTAGTTGATAGAGTAGGTGTAGTGGTCTTCGTTGTGCCAGCAGAACGCAGAGAAGCACATGCCGACGTACAGCCAAGGGACCATCATGCCGCTGATGTCGGATTTGATGTATGTGAATAGAGACTGGGGCACCACAGGTATCACATTCAAATTCCATGGGTCCAGCTCGCTCTTTGGTATATGGTCAGCTATGGCAAAGCCGCTACAGAGAGCACGGTTAGACGTGTGGTGCGCGCACGCAGTGGAATGGGCGCCCGCTCAGCTTACCTTCCATGTTGTGTGCTATGCAAATCAGCGCCATATTCCACTTGACAGGTTTCGTAAGGGTTGTTGACTAGTCTCCAGAACTCGTTTTCGCACTCCTCCTCTGTGACAGTGCCGCTGCCCTTTGGATGCGTCTTTTTGAACCAGTTTGTCTTGAAATTATCGCACACTGTGTGGAAATCGTTGAGGCTGTATTCGTTGCCATCTTCAAAGCCATAGTCTTTTCCGACAGCGGTCAGGCACTGGAAGCAGAACCAGTCCGTCTTTGGCACAGAGGAGAGCGGGGGGTTTAAGCAGTAGGTATGGAAACCACGGTTGCAACCATCGCACAGGAGCAGGCTGTCTTCGTTTTCATTCTTGTGACAAATTTCGCAATTGTCGTTTTCATCAGAGTCGGTGGGAGAGGAGGCAGAGCCCTTGTCTAGAGATACAATGAAATGAGCTGAGAGGCGGACAGAACAACAATGGAGCAAATTACCTTCTTTGAGTGTAAACTGGTCGATATCGTTCTTGTGCTTGCAATACCAGATTTCATACGGTAAAACGACCTTTTGATAAGCAGTTTTGAGTGCATTTGACATGGATGTGCATTGCTTGCGGGCATAGCCTAGCTCTCTGCCAATTTCTGCCCACTTTTTGAGTCTTGTTACTTGCTGCACCCCACCACGGGCGGCCACCTCGTTTTTCAATTTGTAGAGATCGATGGGTCTTTTATCAAGCTGTGGAATCTTGGATATGGATTTGCCAGTGAGCTTGTGGTATTTCTTGATTTGGTCCAGGTAGTTGACGTTGGTGCGGGTCTCTCCCTCCATGCTGTTTAGCTTCTGGATACGGGTCTTGAAGCGAAACGACTATAGAAAGAATTTGCATCAATTCCAATAATTCAAGCATTTCAGTAGGACACACACAAACACAAACCTCCGTCTTTAAGCTGAAATCAGGATTGTAGTCCTTTGGAGGAACAATCTTGATGATGCCGTACTTTTCGCCCTCAGGGCTGATCTTCTCAATGTAGCGCAGAGGGTCTCTGAATTCGTCTTTTGTTGGGTAGAATGTGGGTGCTTCTTCAATACCAAACAAGCGATTGGATTTGCGACTTGCAGCAGCAGATTCCTGGGATGCGGTTCTTACGCTTGACAAGTCGAACGGTGCTGCTGCGTTGCTCTTGCCCTTGTGTGCTGCTCTGGCTGTGTTTTTCGTTGTTCTGCGCATGTGGACGGTGGTGCTGTGTGTGTGTATTTTCAATTAAGGAATGAGAGGCCTGAAAAATGCACAATTTGATGTGAGATGTTGAAATTTTAATGAGAGGAAAAAAAAAAAGAAAAAGCGAATAAAAATTACGAAGCAACCGAATTTTATTTTTCCTCCTCCCATTGCCATGGTGTGTGCGTATGTCAATTTTATTTAGCTGTTGAAGCCAATCAGATTCTTATGCACCATGGTCAGAACAGGCGAGCAGCCCACTTGGCCTTTCCATTGCATCAGGTTGTCTGCTCTGGTGGGTCCTTTGGTAACAATACCAATGGGCTTGTGCAATTGGTGTGCCAGGCGCAACAGGCGATACGAGGAGTAAGTCGCAAGCGACGAACCAATGACCAGCACCGCTGAGCTGTCGCGAATAAATTTCTCGGCTTGATCTGTCACTGGACGCTTGATGTTCTCTCCAAAGAAGACGACCTTGGGCTTCATCTTTTGGCTGCCACAGTGCAGACAGGGTGGAATGTCAAACGCATCGTAGGAAGCGCCTGGGGGGAGCTCGACGTCGCCGTCAGGGTTGATCTTGCCCTTGCCAATCATGGCTTTCCAGCCAGGATTTCTGGCGTGGAGTCTATTTTGGTACAGGTTTCTATCGGCAGATGCGTCTCCACAATCCATGCACTCTACTTTATACAGTGTGCCGTGGAGCTCCAGCAAATGCTGGTCCGGCGTGCCTGCCTTGGAGTGCAAATGGTCGACATTTTGCGTAATGATGTTTTGCAGGTAGCCATGGTCGATCAGCTTTTTCAGTATATCGTGCGTTGCGTTGGGCTGCGATTCTGACATTTTGGGCCATCCCAGGTAACTGCGAGACCAGTATCGTTGACGGTAGCTGTGAGAAGAGGCAAGTTCGTGGTATAAAATGGGTCGATGGTTGGGATTACGAACATAGCTATTATAAACAACAACATGAGTTTTGTTTCCTGTCAAGCAATATATATCCGTCTTACGTTCCCTATCACAAACGCAGCAAAAAGAATGTGTCAAAAGTGGATCATGTGTGTGTCATTCTACGTGGTCCTGCTCTCTACCTGATCACCTCTGTAGTCTGGTATGCCTGAATCAGTCGAGACACCTGGATGGAAACAACATTTAGAATGATTGTCATTATATAGGGAGCATGGATGAAGCCTGCTGTCTACTACCTGCGCCCGTGACAACCAACACGCTGCCTTTATGCTGTTGAAACATGTCTGTCACCATGGCAACGACTTGATCAACATCAAATAGAGATGTAGTGGCTGGCAACGTCGTTTTTAATTCTGGGATTTTTATAGTAGCATTCCAAACCTTGTTGGAAATGTGTCTCAAGCTCAAGGAGGGAGAAACCATGACGAATGAATCAGAAAAAGAGCAAAAACTCTTAAACTTTGCTGCCACATTTAGTGGGAAGTGATATATACACCTATTTTGTGGAGAGCTGGGATGAACTGGCCTCCAACGCACGCACGCACGCACGCACGCACGCACACATCACAGTGTGCTCGTTTGGACGTCATTGATACAAGATGGAATATAGGATTAAACACCAGCGAGACATTTTTTTTTTTTTTCAATTATAAATCCCTCCTTTTCTGCTTGTTCTCTCACTCCACTAATTTTGAATATCATTGCATCTTTACAAGAAAAAAAAAAAAAGACAGGTATTTAATAAAGCTGCTCTGTAAATACGGAGATAGGGGGAGGGAGACTCATGCTCTTTAGTTTGAGAAAGTATCACTTTCCTCATTTATAGATTTCATAGATATTTAGACGTAAAAGAGAACGAGAGATACATCAACCGTAAAATACATGCAGATGCGATGTTTGATGTGCTGTACCATAGTAACATGTTGTTTGAAATAGCTTTGATAGAGTAAAAAAACACACACACATATACACACAACAAAAAATGGCGCAACAACAGCAAAAAGTAAGTGATGGATCTTGATGGGTTGTAGTAGTGTTTGGCTTGCTAATCTGGCTTTAACCATGTAGAACAGCAACAAAGCGAGAGTGAGTCCTTGGAGCTTATATGGCAGTGGTGGATGCATTTCTCTCTAACAAACATTCCATTGTAGACTGAGGATGACAGCAACTTTACTGGCATCCCAATCATCAACAGCCCAAATCCCGATAATGCGTGGAAAGCCGTTGGTAGTCCTTCTAGAAGAGGCAGCACCACAACGCTCTTTTCCGATATCAACAAGAAGCCGAGTCCCAACGCATCTCCTGTGAATGACCATGTTGATATCATCAGAAGATCGTCCATTGTATCCGAAGGCAACAACAACAACAACAATTGGGGTTCCTTTGGTGGGTTCCAGTGGGAAGGCCCGTCGATTTTTGACGAGGATGGCAAGCCCATCACAGTGCCTCCCACGCAGCCTGCTCCCGACGATGCTCAAGCAGTGTTCAACACAAACTATGACATTCTCTCGGTTCCCATGTTACCTGGTGTTTCACTTGAACCTATATACCGCCAACAACGCAGCCTTTCATTCTCCATGGGACAGGACCCCACATTTTTTGGCTATGATGACTATGATGAACATCCTGCACCACAGCAGCAGCAGCAGCAGCAGCAGAATCAATATCAGTCTTCGTTCAAATCAAGCTTAGCTCCTATGGAGGAAGAAGAAGACGCCTATTACGATGAATTTGACCATATCCGATCCAGATCCAAGTCTTCAGGAGCTGCTTTTGGCTTGTTATCTCAGAACCAGCATTCACGCTTGATGAACAATGGCCATATCAGACGAGGCTCTGAACAGCAAGATGACTTGTTGATAAATCAGCGTCGTCGCTCCTCATCTCGATTTTTCAACACAAACGACCCTTCCGCTACGACGGCGACGACGGCTACTACTGCTACAACAGCACCACACATGTCGATGGGAGACAAGGAGAGATTGGATATATTGCAGCGTCGTCTATCTCAGCAGCAAGAGTACTCGTTCCCTGACAACCTCATGAGACGCCAATCATTGACCTTGAGCTCGCATCCACCTACCAATATCCAGCAATTAGCAGACCAGCTGGAGAACACACATTTGAGAGCAGATTTACCCAACCTGAGCGCTTTCCAACAACAACCTCCTCCTCCTCAAAGCCAGCAACCTCAGTATAGATCTGATCTCTATGCCCAACATTTGCAGCAACAGCCACTGTTCAACAATGGCCCTCTTCCCTATCACCCACCCGCTGCTGCTCAGCAACAACAGCAGCAACCTCATCATCCCTCACACCAGCAACAGCAGCAACAGCAGCAGCAGCAGCAGCAGCAGCAGCAGCAATATCAACAGCAACGACAGGCACAGAATCAACATCAACAGCAGCAAGCAGCTGATGACTATTTCGACACGGATCCCCGAGGATTCCAAGACCTTGGAAAGGGCATTCCTATTCACCGTTTGGATCCTAATGTGCCACTGTACATGGTCGAATTCAAGGGTGGCAGAACTGACTTTTTCTATGTCATTGACTCCAACCAGTTCCATCCTCAACTGGGAGATCTTGTCATTGTAGAGGCTGATCGTGGTAAAGATCTCGGTAAGGTTGCTTGCAACACATTGACCATTGATCAAGTTACTGCTCTGGAGCAAGAAAAGCAAGCTCGACTGCAGCAGTTGGAAACCAACGACAAGGACACCAAGGAAACCAAGGAAGAGGAAACACCTGCCAAGGCGCAACGAGAGCTTCACATCAAGAGAATATTCAGATTAGCTGCACCTGATGAAGTCAATCTACTGTTGGTCAAGGGCCAAGACGAACACAAGGCCCTTGTTGTATGCCAGCAAAAGACCAAACAACGCAAATTACCCATGGAAGTAGTGGATGCTGAATATCAGTGGGATCGTCGCAAGTTGACCTTTTACTTTGAAGCTGAAAATCGTATTGATTTCAGAGAGCTTGTACGTGAATTGTTCAAGATTTACAAGACTCGTATTTGGATGTAAGTTTTGCTCAAGGAACATGCCCTTGGATCATTTTCACTAATGCAACCTTTTATCGTATATATAGGTGTGTTGTCACTGCGCCAATCACGATTAATGATATCAACAACACTGCAACTTCAACTTTAACATTTACAAATGAAAAGTAGTAGTAGCTTGGCTATATATTATACTGTACTTGCATGACGATGCTGCGATTGTTCCCATTCACTAATGATTTGAATTTTGATAATAAATTTGACATGTTTTTTCCACTTTAATAATTCGTCTGTAATATTATGATGAGAGCACTAGATACATGATTGCTGTGAGTGCTGTCGGTTGTGTCCAACAAGATACTGTCATATTGTATTTTACAGTGACATAGCTACCGTAGTGAGACGACATAGCTCTCGCATGTTTCTTTATTTTGGTTGGCAGTGGGGATTTAATTCGAAGAATTTACTCTCCCGAAAATTACTATATGTGGAGCTTTAAAAATTCTCTCCTGAAAATTACTAAATAGAGAGTTCCAAAAAAAAAAAAGACGACTTTTAAGAACCGAAATACTCCCTCCTGCTGGGTGTGTAATAGGCTAAAGAAATCGGTCGTAGCGGTGGCTCAACCCTGAGGATTTACTCTCCCGCAAGTTACTATATAAAGAAAGCGAAATAATCCATCATCGTGTGTGTGCTGATTGATAACCCGACGGAATTCTACACTTTACAGCATGGCATTCAACCCACTTTACGTTTGTGTTCCTCTTTCTTTTTTTCCAATTTATTCATATAGAAAAAGGCACTATACTATTCCAACGCATTTTGCCGCTTGATACTCTTCCTCCTCTTCTTTTACAACCACCTGTCATATATGAACTATGCCTAATAATACAGCGCCAACAAGGGCATCGATAGATAATACACGTATGACTCGTACAGCCTCGGGTGTGAAACTCGCCTACTTGGCATCCTCACAACAAGGCAACTCAACAAGCACGCCTGCTCTTTCATCTCAACACAGCAACGATACGGCCAACCAACCAGGCACTACTACTACTACTACTACTACTACTAATATACCGCCCTCCCCTTCCATCAGCACGATAAACAACACTGCCCATAAACCTCTCGCTCGTGAAAGACCGTTTGCTCGCGATGATTATCACAGCAACACCAACCCCAACAGCAGGCCACCCTCCATTCGATCTGCCACCTCATTTGGAAGACCCATGAATAGACTCATGCCCGGCCATCATGCTCGCCATCATTCGAATTACTCCAATTTCAGCACCATGAGCGAAACTGCATTACCTTGGACAACCCGAGATATTGGATTTAATGCCATCTCTGGTAATTTATATATATATATATATGGAATAGGGGAAACTCTCAAGCTGACATGACAATGAATGGATAGGTGTATTGAATGATCCTGCCAAACCCAAGGATGTAAGCAAGCCCAACAAGGCTGATATTCCACCCGTCTCTCATGCGGCTATTCCCAAAATTAAAACGAGCGATTTCGAATCCTACTTGAACCACATTGGCCCAGCGTTTGAAAGATATCAGCAATACAAGCTCGCCAACAAGGACCAAGATAGCACCAGCTCCTATTCACCCACAGCCAGCACAGCCGCCGTGCCAGGCGAGGACGAGGAGGCGGCCTTTTCGCCATTTGGAAGACATCCAGCAAAACGGACAGGACGCAACCCCTACAGCCTGCCGCAACACGTATTATCCAGCGAGAGCCTGTTGGACGACGATGCAAAGACGCCACCCCGAGAGCTGCCCATGATTGAAAATGTGCCGCCCATCTTTTTTGAGCCAGACTTTCTGCTGGAGAATCCACACGTGTTTGATACAGTGTGTGAGGGAGCAGACATCATTGGCAACAGCGGCCCCAATCCGTCCATTTCCACCAACTCGATTTTGCAGGAGAAACTGTCGTACTATTTGGATACAGTCGAAGTGCACTTGCTGGGGGAAATCGAGAACCGATCGTCGTCCTTTTTTGAAGCGCTCAGCAACCTACGAGCGCTGCACCAGCAAACCCTCGACTGCGTTTCACAGATCCACACCATACGTCAAAAGATGAAGCAGATTCAAGACACTGAATGCAAGGATGGACTGGAGATTATCCGGCTCCAGGTGAGAAAACGGAATCTGGAGAAGCTGCATCGCGTCACCACGCTTGTCAAGAACATTCGATCAGCCCAGCCGACGATACAGATCCTGCTGGGACAAGGCGATTATTTCGCTGCGTTGGATTTGATTGACGAGACGAGGGGCGTGCTGAGCGGTAAGAGCAGCAGCAGCAGCAGCGGCAGCGGCAGCGGCAGCAGCGATGACCAGGAGCCTGTGGACCTGACGTCTGTCAAGGCGCTGTCAAATTTCTCGAGCCAGTTGGATGAAATGGAGAAGGCGGTGGGTGTCATGATGCAGCATGATTTCCTGAGCATCCTGCTGTCTGATTTGTCGTACAAGATCGAGAGTCTAGATGCTGCAGCAGCAAAGCAATCGCTGCTGACTTTGGCAGAGAAAGCAGCCAGCACAGACGCGTTGGAGGAGAAGCAGGAGGAGAAGCAGGAGGAAAAGGACCTCGAGGAACGAATGACGCCCAGCGCACTTGGCCTGTTGCGCACCAACATGCTTGCAGCGACATTACAAGGATACCGCGAAAGACTCATGGTAGAGATCAAAGACATTATTCGAAAGCGATACCCACCTACGACTGCTGGTGCTGCTGCTGCTGCTGCACCACCCACATCTTCGCCGTCGGATGAGCAGCTGATGGGAAACATGGCAAAGCAGCTCAAGTCGATGCCCTTTTCGTCGTTTTTCCAAATGCTCCTCGACATCTTCTCGACTCTGATGGAAGCCATCCAGCGCGCCTCTGTCTACCACCAACTCCTGGTGCAAATCGTCGAAACGCAATACCCCAACACGGACTTTTTGATACAGATTAGCAAGGAATCTGCCGACATTGTCTTTTCTGCTGCTGATTTGGCTCATGTGCGATGTGGAAAACTGATTGGCTTTCGCAGCGACCAAAACACACTGCTCAACCCCACCGACTTTTACCGACTCTCCAACGTGGTGCGTGCATTCATCTCTCAGTGCGAAGTGTATTGCGGCAGAACCTGCTTTGGTCTTCGAGGCACCGTCTTGTCTCAGCAAAAGGCGTTTGTGGAGCATTTCCACATGGAAAGAGTCAAGCAGGAAGCACAGCTCATTGAAAACGAGCAGTGGGCAGCAAGCGAGGTGCCCTCTGACTTTCAGCTTATCGTGGACCGCATCTGTGAGGGAAAGATTGAAGGTCTTGTTCACGGCAGTGTTCCACCAGAATCTTCCTCTGCTGCTGTGGCGGATGGTGGTAGTGGCACCAAGTCGACAAAGCATCTGTTCATTGATGGCCATAGCTACTACATTGTGGGCTGCAGCTTGCTGATCCTCAAGATGTTTGAGGACTATTTGAAATGCGTCTTCAACTTGGAGAACGTGCCATTGGAGATTATGCAGAAGCTGGTTGAATTGCTCAAGGTGGGTGAAAGCGCTGGCGTTTGGCAGAGCACCTTACTGACGCTGTATGTAGCTGTTTAACTCGAGGGTGTGTCAGGTGATTCTGGGTGCCGGTGCAATGCGCTCAGCAGGGCTAAAGAACATCACTGCAAAGCACCTGGCCTTAGCCTCGCAATCGCTTGCTGTCATGATTGCGCTTATTCCAAAGCTAAAGGAGTGCATTAGCGGCCATTTGACACACAAGCAGGCCAGCCATCTGTCAGAATTCGACCGCATTGCCAACGATTACAAGGACCACCAAGGTGAGATACATGCCAAGCTGGTTGCCATCATGAATGAGCGATTTGCAGCGCACGCCAAGGCAATGCAAGCTATACAGTGGGACGAAGAGGAGCCTCAGACCGGGAAAAACGCCAACATCTACATGGAAACGCTCGTAACAGAAACAGTGCGACTACACAAGGTGCTTGCAAAGTACCTTCCAGTGACGGATCTCAAGTGTGTCATGTCTCGGGTGTTTGATTCCTTTACCACGCAACTGTTGGAGCAGGTCAAGCATGCCGACATCAAGACCGAGAGAGGAAAAAATCGCCTTGCGAGAGATGCTGCCTACTTTACGCGACGTCTGAAATCGCTGCACCATGTGGATCCGCCCTCCAGTTCTGTCATGGAGGCTGTGGATAGTATACAAGTCAGTGAAGCAGAAGCAAAAGAGCCGCCCAACATGGACGCCAGTTCCCCAACATCTGATCAGAAATAAAAGCACTGCACTTGTTCATCCATACCATACAAGCCGCGTCTAAAAAAAAAAGCTGGATAGTATATATTATTACGCGCTCAATTTGACATTCAATCGGTTTGATTGGGAGATTGCCTTTTTGTCTTTTTTTTTTCTTTCTGCCACAACACACAAACATGGTGCACGTTGTCGTTCATTCGCATAGACACTCCAACAAGAAACAAGACTTGGTTTATCTCGACTTTCAAGGGAGCTTTGATGTAGGAGACCAGCTACAATTGGATAATCTCGAAATAGGCGATCTCACATTACAAGACGATGCTGCTGTTCTCGTTATTGGACACCACAGACTTGTTGGCAAAAAAGTAAAGCTACCAAAGCCATTTGCTGTCATCCACAAGAGAAGAACCGACCTTGATATAATGGAGGAACAAGACGGCGTCTGTTACGATGTGGTTACGATATTGAAAGAAAAATATGTGTTCCCAAATAGGCCTGGGTTGATTGTGCAAGAGAGTTTGCGTGGTTTAGCAAGAATTGGCAAATAAGCTTTTTGATCCATCATCACGCACCACCGATTTGATCTGTACATATTTCCCCTCATGTTACCAACACACACCCACAGCTATACGACATCCGTTGGCTGCATCTACTGTCTATCAAAGCATTATATATACTTTCTTAATTCCATTCAACTTGTAAACGTCTTTCTTTTTTTTCAAGTCTAATAAAAATTGCATTTGCTGCATAGTACTTTTTACATCAGTAGTATGGATGTCTGGCAACGAGCACACCGCTTTATTTTTTTTATATCATCAAAGCCCTGTTTGTATAAATCGAAACATGTTCCCAAATCTTATCGCAGATGGAATTCTCATGCTCGTTGCGTATGGATAGAGTAATGCAACAAGCATAATAGCAGCAGCAGCAAGAAAGATGTGATAAAATGGACAGCGATAATCTGGATGCCCACTCTTTTTGGGCAAGGTTTCAATCTCGGGTGGTGCTAGAGCAAAAAAGAAAAAATGATATATACATGTGCATTGTTCTGGATGGATAGGCATTTAATAATAGTTTTCTCTCCTTTATACTACCACTAGTTTACATGTCTTTACATGTGAGTTTCTCTTATCACGCATTCATCGATTGACAGTATTGGAGTGTGTTTGATAATACCAGAATTAAAAAGGAGAGAAGCCCCACACACACACACACACTCTCACTCACTCACTCACTCACTCACTCGAATCAAGTGAGGATCTCAACTCCTTTTTTTGGTTGTTGTTTTTGACATGATTATAGCATTACCTGGTTACTGTGTAATCCCAGCTGTTTCACTAGTCCTTTGCTCAGGTTCCCTCTGATAAATTGAATCATTTCAATGCAAAAAGTATGGGAAAACTGGCTTGAGGCGAAAATTTAGTTCTTTGATCTATTGTCATTTGATAGCGAAAGCAATAAAAAGGCTCGTTTTTTTTTTAGAGAGAGCTTTTGCATTTTGTTTCTTTTCTCTCTTCTCTTGTCTACATTACAAACTATCAAAGAAAGAAAAAATCAATGACAGGTAGTAGATATGGAAAATGCATCCAAACATACTGTGATCGTATCATTAACTGTTACAAATATAGATTACTTTGGTCCTTCTCTTGCGAGCAACCCTGCTACAAACGATGCATCTGACGCTGATGGTCGTGTGTTCTACCAAGAAGATGGCAGCTCGTCTGCATCTACCTCTCCAGTGGGCAATCTCACTTTAGGCTACCCTCCTAATGTAAACCCCAATGCTGTCTACTATGCTTCTACTCAACAATTTCCGACCGTGTTTTACGACTACTATGATGGTCATGCTTATTCTCAACCTTACCCAAGCCAACAGACTCTGGTTTACAGTTCTTCCTTGTCTTCTGAAGAGCAGTTGTATATGCAAAATGGTGAAATGGTCCCAAACACCACGTCTCCAACCTCTAGCATCTCGTCGGGTTCCTATGCCAACTATGCTTCTAACTTGTATCTGGATACTACAAGAGAGGGCTCCTATTTGACTGACTCGGTTGCTGCTGTTCGAGAAAGTGCAGAACCTGCTACTGCTTCCCCCGGTTCCAATGGCTCATCTGGTCATCTCAAGAGAAGAGCGGCTATTCCTCAATCTGCTTTTAGTCACCTTACTTTGACTGACCCAGCTCCAATGATTGGAGGCAGCGACTACTATGATAATCAGCATTCTGAAAACAAGAGAGCAGAGCGCGCCTCACCATACAAGTACCACTCTCATAACCACCGCCGTCCTAAAGAAGATGACACCAAAAAGTCGCAACAGCATATCAAGAAGCCATCTCGTACCAAGGGCAAAAAGAAATGCAGCAACTGCCACGCCACGGATTCCCCTTCTTGGAGACGAAGCATCAACAAGTCGTCCAAGGGTGAACTTGTCTGCAACGCATGTGGTCTCTAGTAAGGAAACTTGTTTTAATTCGTGTATTATATTATGTATCTATGCTCACTCATATATCCATCTAGTGAGAAAACTGCCAAAAGAAAGCGCATGCTTGTCACGGGCGAAGATGGCACTACAAAGGTTGTACGCAAGAGAGATCCTCGCAGTTTTTGCTGCTCAAATTGCGGTGCAGAAGACTCTACTCGTTGGCGCCGATTTGATGAACGCACGGTTCACTGTAAGTTTATTTACTACATCAATGCACAAAGACACCCATTGACATGATATTTTTGATTTTACAGGTGAGAAATGCGTTCGTAGCCGCAGATAATTACATCCTTTGTTTAAATTTCTTTTTTTTTCTCTCTTTCGGTTGCTAATCTAATATGTTAATAAATTCACTCTTTGCTTGTAATAATTGGTTGCATCTTTCTCGACTCATTTGATGTTTTTTCATCAACCTATCAACATGAGATTCGTCAGCTTATTATTTCAACTATGAATTGTTTAGAGGTTATGCGATAAAAAAAAATTGTTCATAGCATCCGTTGCTAGGCGTTATTTGATACGATGCACATGCTTTTTTTGTTGCTATACCCATCTCATAAGCATGCTGATTTCAAACGTGATGATGCTACCAAATGAAAAGGCTTTATCATGCTGCTTTTTCTTTTTTTAAAGAAGTGTTGTGTGTAGAGATATGCTTATAAAGTGTATTTAAATGAATGCTTATAGAGTAGATTTAGATGAATGCTACAGAAGAATATATGAGATGAAAGACAGTTTCCACTAAAAACACCAAAACGATCAAAATAAAGGTCTAGCCGCACTACAAATCAAAATTTTGTAAAAAATAAATGCGGCTAAAGTGGATCGAACACCTGACCTTTAGATCTTCAGTCTAACGCTCTCCCAGCTGAGCTATACCCGCCA
>JAXQGS010000006.1:0-41169 GCA_037040325.1 Mucor sp. M7501 | reverse complement strand
ACCTGGCAAAATAGGTCGATGGAATCGCAAAATCGAACAAAAATTTCTATTTCGAGAAAATATGTTCAGCGGAATTTCAATCGATTTTGGCTGGCGGCCTGGCTGGTGTAGACCCAATGCCATTCGATTCATCAAAATATTTAATGCAGTTGGAAGCGTTGTATATGGATGCGAATTGAAAAAAAGTACCATAGCTATATCCATTTACCTTATTTTGCTTTTAGTAAGCATTTTTTCCCGGATTATTAGGCTCAATCGATGCAATTTGATCATCGAAATGCGAATCCCGCTTGAAATGATATAACTAGCTAACACATCTCTTGATAATAAAGCCACTACTAGCTAATTTACGCTGCTCTGTATTATACATCAAGTCAAGCTTACTCATGATATACAAAAAAAACCAAGAATCCTCCTTCTTGATTGACCATGGGAATATCACTTATAAGCATCATTCGGAAGAGGCGGCCTAGATTTTAAGCGACATTGTGTGTACAATCTCGCATCAGCGCGGAAAAAGTAAATGCCCCCCCTTTTAAACATCAGTGGCAATGATTTTTTCTCTCTTTTTCGTATCCTCAATACAACATGTCTGCCGAACATTTATCTGATAGCTGTCTTTTCTGTAAAATCATCAAGTAATGTAATTATTGAACATATTGCCTTGTACATGACTAACGTGCTTTGTTGTGAAAAGGGGTGATATCCCATCCTGCAAAATCATCGAGACCGACAAGAGGTAAGTTTAGATGCTCAATTTGGAATTTCTTGAATTAATACGCGATCTAGTTACTCTTTCCTCGATATCAATCCTTTGAGCGAAGGCCATGCTGTAAGTGTAGATGTGTGAAATACTACTATAAAAGATTTCAGTCTGATTTATGTCTGCATTTTGCATAGCTTGTTATTCCCAAGTGTAAGCCATCCTATAGCCAATCTAGGCACATCATAATTAGTTTTCCAAGCACACCTGACAAATGGAGTAACATTTTCGTTTCCCTCAAACAGATCACGCAGAATTCTTCCATCAAGTTCCTGACGATATCCTTGCTGACATGATGCCTGTAGCTAAAAAGGTGGCTCTTGCTATTGGCTTGGCTGATGGTCAATACAATTTGTTGCAGGTAAGCAAACAAAGGAAAGCAGACAGATTAAGTTAGGGATTCTAATTCATTCATTCATTCAGAACAACGGCCGTATGGCTCATCAGGTACATGTATGCTATGCACTTTATAATGCAAAAAACTAACATATTTTTCTTTTATAGGAAGTTCCTCATGTTCATTTCCACATCATCCCTAAGCCTAGCCCTGAACAAGGCCTTATCGTCGGATGGCCTCAACTCAAGGATGTCTCTCAAGATCAGCTCAAAAACACATTGGGCCGCATCAAGGAAAAGCTGTAAGGTCTCCAATTTCAATAAAATGTTGATTATTTCATCATTCATCATCATGGTGGTTGCATTTTTTTTTTTGTGGTTGTATAAAATCTTTTACGACTTACCTTTTGAAGAAAGTGGTAGGATCACCGTGTCCAAGGCAAGTTCTATAAACTGAACCACCGTGTCAAATTACATGAAATCAACATGTTCTATTGGCTTAAACCGTGGGTAAAGTGACCATTTACAAGAAAAAAAAAAAAGATGAATTTCTACCGAAAATGTACCTACATTGTGCTTTCAGTATAAAATCAACTTTTTTTTTTTTTTCCCTTTCTTTCCAACTTTTTGTCAAGTTTCTTTTTCCTTTTTCCCTCTTTTCCCCCTTTTTAAAAAAAAGCACTTTTCAACAAATGTTTGCTTTGAAAAGACTCTCGACTTCACTCAAGACTGTTGCTCAACCAGCTCTTCATCGTCAATTGAAGAAATATCCGTCGATTCAAGGTCGCACGGTGATTGTACCACAGTATCAGACATTGAAACGCTACATTGCAACGACATCCAACACTGCTGAAGCAGAGGACAATGCCAGCGCCTCAGAAAACACAAACGACCATCATGCTGTGGTATCTACATTTGATCTGTTCTCGATCGGCGTCGGACCTTCTTCCTCTCACACTGTCGGCCCTATGCGTGCTGCAAAGATTTTCATTACTGATTTAAAGGAACACAACGTTTTGGATAAAGTAGCCACCCTTCGAGTAGGTAAAGTATCGTTCCAAAGGCAGAGGGAAAGAGAGAGCGAGAGAGAGAGAGTCTATTAATAGCAAAAGAAAGTTATCTTTCCGCATGTCTATTGATAAGACAATTGATTATTTTATGGATCCGAGGAAGCAGACGCTTATCTCTTGCTCTCAAATCAGCTAAATCCGGAAATTAACCTCCTTTTTTTTCCATCAAAACTAGACTTGTTCGGATCGCTTGCTTTGACAGGTGTAGGTCATGGTACTCCAGAGGCTGTGTTGATGGGCATTGAGGGCGAGAGCCCTGACAAGGTTGAAACATCCACCATCAAATCCCGTGTGAAAGACATTGAAACAAACAAATCGATCCGTTTGGACGGCACACACCGCATCACTTTTGATTACGAAAAGAACATGGTGTTCAACTATTTCAAGACTTTGCCCCAACATCCCAACGGCCTCCGTTTCTGTGCCTACGATAAGGACTCCAACATGATTGCGACCAACGAATACTTTAGTATCGGTGGTGGCTTTGTTGTCAACGCTGAAACCCAAATGGATCACGGCGAAAACGTCTACTACAAGCAGATCAACAAGAAGGATGCCGTCGTTGCCGAGCGTCGTGAGCAAGATATCGCTGTCGTCTCTCTGCCTTTCCGCAACTCTGAAGAGCTCTTGGCTGTCTGCAAGCGTGAAAACATGACCATTGCTCAGGTTGTCTTTGAAAACGAGTTGAAATGGAGTACGCCCGAAGAAATCAGAGAAAAGCTTCTGAGAATCTGGAACACCATGGACGACTCTATTCGCAACGGTGTCATGGCTTCACCTGACGACTATTTGCCTGGCTCTTTGCGTGTCAGACGCCGTGCCCCTAGATTATACAACAAGCTCTTGAAGGGGTTGTACGGTGGCCCTTTGAACCAAACCGGAGGTTACAGCCAATCTTATATACCTGCTAATGGATCGCAAGAAGAAGCTACAACGACCACATCTCCTGCAACAAGCAATACCCAATATCCTCTTGCACTTACATTTTTGCCAAAGAAGCCCAAGAAGAAGTTTGTCTTGCCTGCTCTTGATTACCTCTCTGTGTACGCCATTGCCGTCAACGAAGAGAACGCTTGTGGTGGTCGTGTGGTCACTGCCCCTACCAATGGTGCTGCTGGTACGATTCCTTCTGTTCTCAAGTACTATCTTGAGTTTATCTCTGAGAACCCCGAAAGAGATGTCATGGAATTCTTGTTGACTACTTCTGCTATTGGTATGCTGTTTAAGCGTGGTGCTAGTATTTCAGGTAAGATCAAAGCATGCGCTGCTTATTTATACGATACTGACTTTTTTATTGTTTTGTAGCTGCCGAAGTGGGTTGTCAGGGTGAAGTTGGTGTAGCCTGTTCCATGGCTGCTGCTGGTTTTACTGCTGTGATGGGTGGTTCCGTAGATCAAGTCGAAAACGCTGCTGAAATCGGCATGGAGCACAACTTGGGTTTGACTTGTGATCCCATTGGCGGTCTGGTTCAAGTGCCATGTATCGAGCGTAATGCTTTGGCTGCAGTCAAGGCAATTGCCGCTGCTCAATTAGCTTTGAACGGTGAGGGTGATCATCGTGTGTCACTTGATCAAGTCATTGAAACCATGCGTCAAACTGGTGTAGACATGATGTCCAAATACAAGGAAACCAGTCAAGGCGGTTTGGCCGTCAATGTTCCTTTATGTTAGATAGAAACATCATTCTCCATATTCATACATACTATTCATTTTTTTTTTACACATACGCAATATCTTATTTATTACTAAAACATGCTTTCAAATTTTTATATATTTCCTTTTAAGTTGAAATATAAATGTGTGGTAGAAATAGAAGAGGGTATCTTTTTCGTTCAGCAGATCTATGATGTGATACGGATTCCTTATTATTAAGCTCGAGCAAATGGAGCAAAGGATGCCATGCAATTTTGCTTTTTGTGTAGTAAAGCCATCTTGCTACAACATTTGCACAAAAAAGAAGAGATAAGTTAGCCCACCAATCTCTTAGTTATTGTTTAGGCTCACCTCCTAACCCTGACCCTATACTTGCCCCAGCTCACAAAAGGTTTTAGCAATCCAGAAAACAAGCTCACATTTGAAGCTATTATTATGATACAGAATCTCAGCATCTTTCTAGCCACATCAATCTAGTATTGATTGATTGCACGCAAGCAACTTTATGTATTCCAAGCATTTAAGTAAATAATACAACTAATCCTCTTCCTCTTTCTTGTCTTGTTTATCGCTGCCATCTTTATTGAGACTTGCTGTCGTCAGGCCCATGGTCAATTGTCCAGACTATAAAATATATGTTGCATTAGCATACGCGTCAAGATTGCTACTAGGTCAGTAGTATAATACTCACCGATATTGGGCAAGGGAAATGCGAAGATTGACGAATCGTTGGCGATATAGCTATGCCTGCAATTCGGATGGTTGGAATCAAATCATACTCAATGTACAAATCCTCCTTGTCAGAGCCACCGAGTAAACCGCACTTGGAGGCGATATCTGTGAGCATTGCATAGCCTTCATCTCTCATTGGATCATACTTTATCGAGAAGGGAAAGGTAAAGTTGGTGATGCCGTAGGATCGTATATGTACGTTTGAGATCTCACCACCCCCTACCGACATTTTAGGAGCAGTTGGGTAATACGCCTGAAGAATAAAAAGGTGAACACATGTGTTGTATTTCAGAGTAGAATGCATTATACATTACAACGGCTCGTATGGATTCAAACGTGATGCTTTCCACATTATCATTGACAACACCAATCTCAAGTCCAAAGTTGACACTAAAGGCAAGCGTGTCATTTGATTTCTCAAAAGGAGCATAGCCATCAGGGTGCTTGGTGGGCCCGTTGAAATCCACTTGCGGAATCTTGAATAGTGCTGCCAATACACCTACAATGATCAGAAATACCACAAAGAGGGATAGCAGAGTGCAGCAGCCGTATCTTGCCCACACGGGAAGACATGGACAGCAGATACAGCACACATAGTGCTTTAATGGCCTTCTCTTGTTTGGGATCTCGTCTGCAACACGATGAATACATCGAGGCATTGCGCTACTTTGCTAAGCACTTACCTCCAGGCACCTGTTCGCAGTGTTCTACAGCAGTTTTCTCTTGTTTCCGCATGACATATTCATCATTTGGCTGATCTGACATGAAGCTGCTATCCACTGTGGTGAGGGGCGGTAACTGATGCGATGCCATTTTGCTCAAATATAGCAAGAAGGAAGAGAGATAAAGAATAGTGCATGCTTATCGAGTTGCGTTGTGTACATGCTACCATGAATCGAGGGATGAAATTCTAAAAAAGAGAGATGATCTACAAGCCTAATCACCTGCATAAAGGGCATTAGGCTTCAGAGGGTCTGCGGCTCGAAGCCTTGTCCGGTTCGCATCAGTGCATCTAGTTGATTTATACAAATGGGTCATTTGAAAGTTACATTGCACATTCACGTCCTTTTTTTCTATCTTTTTTTCTTTCAATTGAAAAATTTTAACAAGCATACTGTATCAGTTGCCTTGCTGTTGTACATATATATCCCTAATAACGCTTCAATTTACATAATCTCTCTCTCAAGCACACGCTACTTTTGTAGATCCCAACCTCACCACTCGCAGCCTAGACAAACAACTCGATTTTGACGGAAGAAAAAAAAAAAAAAGAAAAAGATACCAACACAATGACCACCTTGCAAGTCTTTGCTCATCGATTAGGCGATGCTAATCTAGGTACGTGTGCGCACACAAAAGAGGGCAGAGGCTGCTTTTGCTCACGGCCCCCACGAAACGGACTGTAGGTATCAACCTCAAAGTTACTATTGCCAACGAATTGAGAGATCAAGTGGAGGTGTTCCAGACAGCAGAGTATCCCAAATTCCTGTCGACGCTGATACCAGTATTTCTTGATTTACTCCAGAACGACCAGCCTGTGTTTATCAGCAACGCACCTGAACAAGTAAAACAGCGACACATGCCGTGCTTTCCATGTGGCATACTGACACTGCTTACATGTAGAAATTACGAAACATTCTGCTGGAAATCATCTATCGACTGCCACAGACAGAAGCATTGAAGGAATACGTGCCCGAATTATGCAAGGCATTGATGAAGATCCTGCGCGTAGAGAACGAGGACAATGCCGTTGTCTGCGTAAAGATCATTATTGATTTGCACAGGTCGTTTCGACAGGTGCTGGAGGACCAAGTGCAGCCCTTTTTGGAGATTGTGCAAGAGATATTTCAAAACATGGAGCAGACGGTCAAGGATGCCTTTGACAACCCGGATATTACTACGGTAAGTTGCGAGAGAGATAGAGTAGTAGCCGTGCGGTTTACTCACTCACCCACTGCCACAGCCACTGTCAGCAGCATCGCCTCGACCCATGTCTCCTGCAGCCGACACACCCGAGATACCAACCAAAGTACTGGCCAAGAGCATGTTTAGCTTCAAGGTCTTGACAGAATGCCCCATCATTGTGGTGTTGCTGTTTCAATCCTACAGACGCTCTGCCTCTGAAAACATCATGAAGTTCATCCCACTTATATTTCAGGTACCACATTAGATGCACACATGTCAAACAGCCTTTACTAACGTCTCGTACTTGCAGACACTGGGATTGCAGGCCAAGCCGCAGATGGAAGCTGCCAATGCTGCACTGGCCAGAGGAGAGGTCTTTGTCGGTGTCAGTCCAGCCATCAAGCAGAGAAGCCTGTACAATGAATTCATCGTGGCCCAGGTCAAGACCATGTCGTTTCTGGCCTACATTCTGCGAAGTTATACAGCCCTGTTACGGCCCTACCAGCACCAGATCCCCGACTTTGTGTTGCGGCTGCTGCGGGAGTGTCCAGCGGAATCCTCTGCCACCCGCAAGGAGCTGCTGGTCGCCACACGACACATTTTATCCACTGATTTCCGCACCTCCTTTGTGCCCAAGATTGATCTGCTGCTCAACGAAAAGGTGCTGATAGGCACTGGCGTGACAGCACACGACACACTGAGGCCCTTGGCCTACAGCATGCTGGCCGACCTCATCCACCACATCCGAGCAGAGCTGTCTGCGCCGCAACTCTCGCGCACCATCTACATTTACTCTCGCAACCTGCACGACGCCACACTGGCACCCAGCATCCAGACCATGTGCGGCAAGCTGCTGCTCAACCTGATCGACTGCATCATGAAGATTCCAGACAAGACAGAGGGACGAGAGCTGCTGATGCGCATCCTGGATGCCTTTGCCAGCAAATTCGAGGCACTCAACATTCAGTTTAGCTCGTGCGTCAAGCAGTACAAAAAGAAGCATGCGCCTGCTGCTGCTGCTGCTGCTGCTAACACCACTGACTTTACAGAGATTGACTTTGACCGTGCACGCTCGATCCACACGGCCTCCTTTGTGTCGGAAGCAGCCCACGACGGCATCAAGGACGGCCGATTTCTGTTTAAAAACCTGGCGATTGGACTCAAGCCATTGTTCATTGGTCTTCGCCACTGCAACCCACCGCCGCCGCCAGGACAGGAGCTCAGCAACCCGCAGACCTATGCCCAGTTTGCACGCGGATTCTCGCAGGACGATGTGCAGCTGTTTGTGCGTCTGTTTCGCGAGGGCCTCAAGTGCTTCGAGTACTACAACGTGGACAACTACGGACCCGACGGCTCGCTGCCCGACTACTCGCCGCCAGAGCAAGAAAAGAGCAAGGACAACTGGACGATTGGATCGACCGAGACCTGCCTCAAGCTGAACCTGCAGCCCAACGGAGAAAAGGAAGTGCTGGATACGTTTCCCATTGTGTTTACGCTGCTGGATCCCGCCGTCTTTCAAGAGCTGTTTGCCTCGCAGATTGACTTTTTCTACGACCGCATGCTGATCAACACGTCGCTGCTGCACCTGTCGCAGTACTTTTTGGTCAACGAAATCACCACGCAGGGCTTTGCGGGCATCCTGTTCCGCTTCCTGGTGGACCGCATCGACCAGCTGGGCCAGGACAACCTGCACCACTCTGCCGTCATGCTGCACCTGTTTCGGCTGGCCTTCATGGCCGTCAACTTGTTCCCCGATGCCAACGAGGGCATCCTGCAGCCCTACCTGGCCAATCTAGTCATGTCCTGCTTCAAGCTCGCGGCCAAGGCCCAGGAGCCCGCCAACTACTTTCTGCTGCTGCGCGCCCTGTTCAAGAGCATTGGCGGCGGCCGCTTTGAGCTGCTCTACAAGGAGGTGTCTCCGCTGCTGCAGGTGATCCTCGAGAACCTCAACTCGCTGCTGTCGCTTGCGCACAAGACGGACATGCGCAACCTGTTTGTGGAGCTCTGCTTGGCGGTGCCTGTGCGTCTCAGCACGCTGCTGCCCTACCTCCCCTATCTGATGCGTCCCCTTGTGATTGCCCTGCAAGCAGACCAGGACCTGGTGTCGCAGGGCCTGCGCACCATGGAGCTGTGCAACGACAATCTGAACCCCGAGTTCCTGGACCACATCATGGCGCCTGTCATGTCTGAACTGATGGACGCTCTCTGGAAGCACCTGAAGCCTCTGCCCTACAACCAGCAGCACAGCCATGCAGCCATGCGCATTCTGGGCAAGCTGGGTGGCCGCAACCGTCGCATGCTCAAGAGTCCTCCCAAGCTAGGCTTCAATGCGCGCATCGAGAGCGGCATCTCGCTGGAAGTCGTCTTTGATCCCAACCCTACGCCGCACACGCTTCCCTTGGACAAGTGCTTGGAGATTGCTATCCATGCACTGACCACCGCACAAACAGACATTGTCTACAAGAAGCATGCCTACAACTTTCTCAAGACGCACTTGATCTTGATGCTGGAGCTGGATGAGGGACCTGACGATTTGGCGGAATCCTTGTACAAGCGAGTCAAGGAGCAATTCACGGATCGTTCATCGGATGAGCAGGAGGGTGTATCAGCTACTGCTACTACTAGTACTAGCACTACCACAGCACCAGCTACGACTGCATCAACTACAGCCACACCACCGCCTGCTGCTACTCTTGTCACTGCCAACATGGGCCGCATTACAGTAGACGAAGACAGTTCTGTCGTTGGCAACACACTAAACGAAACAGGCATGAAACCCAAGCGACTGGCTGGCAACGGCTACACCAAATACGTCTCCAAACGTGTAGCACAGGAAGAAGCACTGCGCTCCATCTTGGTGTCTGTCATGTCTGCTTCCATTATCCCCGAGCTGAGTGATGACGCTTGGGGCTTCTTTGTCAATATCTGTCGCCACTTTACACTGCTCCACATTGGTGAAGCCATTGAAGCCAAGGAGAATGGCCGCAAACCCTTGGCCAACATGATGGACGAGCGTCTGACAGTGCAGCATTTAAACACGACCATTCTGGTAGAAGCTATTGTGGAAGTCATGTCGTCGTCTCAGATCCAGCTTCGCAAGCGTGGCGAAGAGGCCTTGCATGCGTGCTACAATGTGGCGACAGCCATCTTTGGGTCCAAGGAGCATGTGGACCAGTTGCCCATCTTCCGTGTGTTTGCCTCTCAGTTCTGTTCCTGCTGCTACAAGCCAGAATGGTTCAAGAAACGCGGCGGCTGTCTTGGCATCTCTGTCATGAGTTCGCAGCTGGATTTGGGCACCAAATGGATGCGCGAACACGAACTGGACTTTATCCGATCTCTGCTGTTTGTGCTAAAGGATGCTGCACCCGAGATGGCCAATGTCAACACGGAAGAAGCGACACAGACACTGTCTCATGTGCTCAAGGTCTGCAACGGCCCTGAAGATGGCGAAACAGCCGAAGCACAGCAAAAGTTCCAAAACCTGATTACCTTGCTGCTCAGTGAACTGTCCAACTCCAACAGCGCTGTGCGAGAAACCATCCAGTCCTCCTTCCAATTGCTGGCTGATCTGACAGGCAACGAAGTAACCGAGCTACTGGCACCCGTGCGTGAACGTCTGGTGGCGCCCATCTTTGCAAAGCCCCTGAGAGCGCTGCCCTTTGCCATGCAAATTGGCCATATCGATGCCATCACATACTGCCTCACACTGCGCCCTCCCTTTCTAGAATTCAACGATGAATTGACGCGTCTGCTGCACGAAGCACTGGCCCTGGCAGACGCCGAAGACCAGGCACTGCAAAGCCGCAACTCTCAGTACAAGAACACCACGTCGCTGATGAACTTGCGCATTGTCTGCATCAAACTCTTGTCTGCTGCTTTGGCGTGCTCTGATTTCTCCAGCCAGCGACAGACGCACACACGCGCTCGTATCATCCAAGTCTTTTTCAAGTCGCTGTACAGCAAGTCGCTGGAGGTGGTGGAAGCAGCGCACCGTGGACTGAAGCAGGTACTGGCCCAGCAACACAAGCTGCCCAAGGAACTGCTGCAGCAGGGTTTGCGACCCATCTTGACCACGCTCTCCAACCACAAGACGCTCAGTGTGGCTGGCCTGGAAGGACTGGCACGGTTGCTGGAGCTGCTGACCAACTATTTCAAGGTGGAGATTGGCAAGAAGCTGCTGGACCACCTAAAGCAGTGGGCAGAGCCCAAAGTGCTGCAAGAGGCTGCTGGCAAACCCTTGAGCGAGAACCACGAAATCAAGATTATCGTGGCCATTCTCAACATTTTCCACTTGCTGCCTGCGACGGCCCACATCTTTCTGGATGACCTGATTACAGTTGTCTTGGAGATGGAGGGCCATTTGCGTCGATCTGCGTCCAGCCCCTTTAGACCCAACTTGATAAAGTACCTCAACCGCTACCCCACCGAGACAGTCGAGTACTTTTACAAAAAGCTGGATGACCACAAGTGCTGCCAGCTGTTTATTGATATCCTCAACATGGAGAATGCGTCCAGACTTCGCGATCAAGTCGTCAGCACCTCGTCAGAACTGATCAGCAAGATCTTTACAACAGCAGCACCCGAATCCACCGAACATGCTGCCTCCACAACGCCTACCGACGTGCTGCATTACCGCGGTGTCATGATTGTGCACACACTGCTCAACTACACGCCTGAATTCCTCGACACACACCGACACGTACTGGACGCACTGCTAGGCCTGTGGCGCGCACGACAAAAGAGGGCGCTGACACCGCAGCAAAAGGAGCAGGAGCAGCAGAGCCTCATCATTACGCGCGAACTGCTGTTGCTGACCAAGATCTTTGTCGAGTATCTGGAGCGAAATCCCGGCGAGATGGACATTGTGTTTGACCTGGTGTCTCTGTTTGCGCAGGAATCCGTGGTGGATCTGTCGTATTTGCAGAAATTCCTGCTGGAAAAGGTTGCCCTGCAATCGTCTGCCAAGCAAAAGCGACTGATTCTAGACAAGTTTTTAACCCTGTTTACCGACAACACAGTGTCTTCCTATTTCAAGATGATGGCACTGCGACACATTGTGAACCCTGCACTGCTGGCTACCTTTGTGCGCAAGAATGGCGAGTACACTGAGATTCTGGATGCCGCCATGATGGAGCAGCTGCTGGACAAGATTTGGGCCAACCTCTTGATGGACGCCAACGAAGACAACCAGTACACGGAAGATTCCCTGCGCATTGAGCTGCTGCAAATGACAGCCATGATTGTGCAGTACGCGCCCCAACTGCTCGCTGACCGTCGCAAGGAAGTCATCAAGTTTGGCTGGAACTATTTGAGGCTGGAAGACGCGACCAGCAAGCAGGCTGCCTACGTGCTGATTGCGCACTTTATTGCTGCGTACGATACACCGAGCAAGATTGCCATTCAAATCTACGCTGCCCTGCTGCGCGCCCATTCGTCTGAAGCCAGAGTGCTGGTCAAACAGGGTCTGGATATCATTGCCCCCGTCCTGCCGCTGCGTATTGCTTCTCAAGGCAGCAACGAGCGTGTGCCTACCTGGGTCAGACTGACGCGTAAGGTGGTGGTGGAGGATACACACAGCATCTCTCAGATGGTCAATGTGTATCAGCTGCTCATCAGACACGCTGATCTCTTCTTTGATTACCGCGAGCACTTTTTGCCTCAAATTGTCAACACACTGCCAAAGCTGGGCCTGCTGCAGAACGCGACACCCGAGCACAAGATGCTTACTGTAGAGCTGGCTGAATTGATCATCAAGTGGGAGCAAAAGCGCATCCGTTTGCAGCAACAAGACGCGTCTCCTGGTTCTCCTTCCAAGCGCAAAATGGATGCTGATGGTGATTCAGAGATGCAAGACCCAGAAGACGAATCCAAGGAGAGTCCCAGCAAAAAGGCACAAGTAGAGACCGCGTCTGGCCACGTCAAGGCTGTGGCATCTACTACGTCCAACAACAACAGCCACAATAGCAGCAGCAGCAGCAGAGAATACTCGCCCAGCCTCACATTGCGTGAAAACGTCGTCGGTTACCTGGTGCGACTTTCCTGCATTCTGTTTAACCCTACAGACATGATTCAAAAGAGATTGGTGCAAAGAACCATAGATCTCGTCAAGTCCTTTTTGAAGCCAGATCTCTGGTCTGATGTCCATGTGCGTTTCCAGCATGTGGAGCGTTCTCTCTTGTTCAAGGATGCCTCCAACGACATGGTGGTGTCTAGTGTCTGTCATGCTTTGGAGATTTTGAATGCGGATATCACGCACAGGGACACGGACTGGTTCATTGAGAATATGGGTCAGCTGTATCGCTTGTTGGAGGCTAGTATTCGATCTGAAAATACGCGTATTCAGACTGCCCTGTATCCCGTGCTAGTGTGTATCATTGGTGCTATCAACAAGTACAAGGTTTCCATGGCAACGCAGATGGAGAGTGCTGCTGATTCAGTCGCCAACACAGCAGCAGCAGCAGCAACAAAGACGCCCATGGATACATCACCCGCAGCTTCCCATCAAGAGACACCTGCTGCTGCTGCCACCACCACCACCAATGAAGCCATCCCCATGGAGGAAGATGCACCTGCTTCTGCTGACAACGAGACCACCACACCTGCCCAAGATACTAGCAGCAAGGATACTTCTCAAAGTGATGTTGCAGTAACCCCCTCTGCAGAGACCCCTACTACTCCAGCACAACCAGAACTCTCGTCTGAAGTGGTTGCCTTTATGGGTTTGATTGAGCATATCATCAAGGAAGGGTTCACCAACATGACCAACCTGTATGGCATTCTCAAACTATTGCAAGCAGCCAGCCACAGTCAAGACGCGTTCCTGGATCCCCATGTCCCTGGCCTCGTCAAGGTGCTTCAACTGCTGACCAAAGAGCACACCATGCCATCCTCTACTACTACTACTACAACTACATCGTCTGAATCACAGGTGAGCTTACTCATCTTGGGCCTGTCTCTGCTCAAGAAGCGCATTGCTCATCTGGGAGACCAACGCCGCTGGTTCCTGACGTGTCTGATCCAACTGATCGAAAAGTCGCCCGACGTGTCTCTGTTGCGCAACATTCTGGACATGCTGAGTGAATGGGTGCTTGGTAAAGTGGAGCCCATTCCTACCATCAAGGAAAAGGCAGGCTTGCTGGGCAAAATGATGACCATCGAGTCCAGAAACAACACCCAGTTGACCGAAGACTTTTTGACCTTGGTGCTCAAGATTTACAGCGACCCTTCGTTTGCTCGTTCAGAACTGACGGTGCGTATGGAACACGCCTTCTTGCTGGGCACGCGCAACGACAACCCGCTGATCCGAGGCCAGTTTATGAAGATATTTAACGACAGCATTGGCCAGACGCTGGCTGCTCGTCTCAACTACATTCTGGGCATACAAAACTGGGAACCGCTGGCCAACGCGTTCTGGCTGCATCAGGCGCTGGATCTGCTGGTGGGATCTGTGGACATTGACACACACGTGTCTGCCCCCTACACACTCAAGGTCAAGCCTATTGGCATCTTTGCCAACAGCGCCGACCAGGACAGCCATACGGACATGAGCGTGGATGTGCCCGAGAGCATCGCCAACATTGTCAAGGAGCACCGCGCCTTTTTGAAAAACTTGCAAGGGATTCAAGTGAGCGACACGCTGAACGACATTCGACAGCTGCAGTACCTGGACGACGATGCTGCCTTCAAGCTCTGGGTGGACCTGTTCCCCATGTGCTGGACGGCACTCACCAGCGTCGAGAGACACGACATTGCCAAGGTGCTGACGGTGCTGCTGTCCAAGGACTACCACGCCAAGCAGGCTGAACGCAGACCCAACGTGGTGCAGGCCCTGCTGACAGGCATCTCCAACACGACGCCCACCATCCCCATCCCGTCCCACCTGATCAAGTACCTGGGCAAGACGCACAACTGCTGGCACACGGCCATCGAGATGCTGCAAAAGCAGGCCATCACAGGCCGTCTGACGGACGTGCCCAAGGAGGAGCAGCTGGACCAGCAACGCACCCTGGACGCGCTGGCAGAAATGTACACTACGCTGGACGAAGAAGACATGCTCTACGGCCTGTGGCGTCGTCGCTGTGTCTACTCTGAGACCAACATGACCGTGTCGTGCGAGCAGTGTGGCATGTGGCAGCAGGCTCAGCACATGTACGAAAACATACAAATCAAGGCGCGCGGTGGCATCCTGGCGCACACGGAATCCGAGAGCATGCTGTGGGAGGACCACTGGATCATGTGCACGCAGAAGCTGCAGCAGTGGGACATTCTGTCTGACCTCGCCAAGCACGACAACAACACCAACCTGCTGCTCGAGTGTGCCTGGCGTCTGTCTGATTGGACGGCAGAGCGAGAAGCGCTGGAGCAATCGCTTCACCAGCTGTCTGATTTCCCTGTGCCGCGTCAAAAGATCTTTGAAGGCTTCTTGGCACTGATCAAGTCGCAGACCAGCCAGGACAAGCTGCCCGAGTTTACGCGCATCTGCGAAGAAGGCGTGCAGCTGTCGCTCCGTCAGTGGTATTCGCTGCCTCCCGTGGTGACGCAGAGTCATTTGCCGCTGCTGCAGACCTTCCAGCAGTACCTGGAGCTCTCTGAGGCAAGCCAGATCTTCAAGAGTCTCTCCAGCACCAACGCGCAAAACCTGGATCAGCGCTCAGCCGAACTTCGCAGCATCCTGGGCACATGGCGCGAACGTCTGCCCAACATGTGGGACGACATCAATGTCTGGAGCGACCTTGTGGCGTGGCGTCAACACATCTTTAGTGCCATCAACCGCACCTATCTACCCCTGATTCCTATGCTGCAGCCGACACCTGGCCAGAACAACGCCAGCAGTGGCCATTCGTACGCGTATCGCGGCTACCACGAAACAGCCTGGATCATCAATCGATTCGCACACGTCGCTCGCAAGCACCAACTGTACGACGTCTGCATCAACTACCTGACCAAGATCTACACACTGCCCAACATTGAAATCCAAGAAGCCTTCTTGAAGCTGCGTGAACAGGCCAAATGCTACTACCAGAACCCCAATGAACTGACAGCTGGCTTGGACGTGATCAACAATACCAACTTGATGTACTTTACGCACCAGCAAAAGGCCGAGTTCTTTACGCTCAAGGGCATGTTCCTGGCCAAGTTGCAGCACAACAACGAAGCCAATGAAGCCTACGTCAATGCTGTTCAGATTGACATGACGCTGCATCGTGCTTGGGCCGAGTGGGGCAGATACAATGACCGTCGTTTCAAGGAGAACCCCAAGGACCTGTCGTGGGCCAACAGTGCCGTCAGTTGCTACTTGCAGGCAGCTGGTCTGTACAAGAATGCAAAGTCGCGCAAGCACCTGTTGCGCATCTTGTGGCTGTTGAGTTTGGATGATCAGAATGGCACTATTTCGCGTGCTGTGGAAGGCTACAAGGGCGAATGGCCCGTGTGGTATTGGATCACGTTTATCCCTCAATTGCTGACTGCACTGCAGCACCGCGAAGGCAGACATGCGCGTGCCATCTTGATTCGTATCGCCAAGCAGTTCCCTCAAGCACTGCATTTCCAACTGAGAACAGCCAAGGAAGACATGTTGAAACGTGCAAGTGTGTTGCAAGCAAGTATGGCAGCCGAGGCAGCTCAACAACAACAGCAGCAACAACAACAACAGCAGCAGCAGCAACAACAGAGCAATGGCACGACACCAGCCGCAGCTTCCAATGACGCTGGTCATGAGAATGGAGCAGCCGAGTCTACACCTGCCAAGGAGGACGCAATGGACGTGGATCAAAAGGAGGAAAACGCAGAGGAAAAGGCCTCCAGTGATGCTGATTCTGCCAAGGATGCTGTGAAGCACGAAGGGACGGATGAGAGTGCTACTGCAGATGACAAGAAGGAAAAGGACACGACAGAAGTCAAGATGGAAGAGGCAAGTAGTAGTGAATCGACTGCATCACAGCAAGCGCAAGCTTCACCCGCCAGTGAAAGAACATCCTCAGCGACACCCAAGCAACAGCCAGCACAAGGATTCTCACCCAATGCTGCTGCTGCTGCTGCTGCCACTGCTGCCACCGCTTCATCCACGCCTGCTGTCCCTGGTAACAACAACAGAGGACCTTTGCCTACGCAAATCAATACATCTGCTACTGCAGCCAGTCCATTGGACGAAATCATGTCGATGCTCAAAACGGGATACCCTCTGTTGGCCTTGTCCATGGAAACCATGGTGGATCAAATTCAATTGAAATTCAAACCCCAAGCCGACGAAGACATGTATCGCTTGGTGGTTGCCCTGTACAACGAAGGAGCGCAACAGTTGCTGACACGACTGACCAACCCCAACGACACGTTCCAACTCACCCATGCTACAGTTGCCAACATTCATCGATTCGCTGACAGTCTTTATCCCGGACACATGAAGACAGCCTTTGTCAATGACTTTGCAAAGACCAAGCTCAACTTGGAGGAATACGTGGCCAAGTTGCGATTGTGGCGCGACAAGTTTGAAGCCATGTTGGATGCACGTCCCCGCAAGCACAAACTGGAAGCCTCGAGCCATTATCTGGTTGAATTCCAACACCAAAAGTTTGACGACGTAGAGATTCCTGGCCAGTACTTGCTGCTCAAGGACAATGCCAACGACTTTTTGCGCATTGACCGCTTCCTGCCCGAGGTGGAGATCATCCGTAGCTATGGCAACTGCTATCGTCGTTTGACCATCCGCGGCCATGACGGCACGATCCATCCCTTCTTGATCCAGAACCCGGTTGCTCGCCAGTTCCGTCGTGAAGAGCGATTGATGCAGTTGTTCCGCATGCTCAACTACATTCTGGAGCGCAGAAAGGAGAGCCGTATGCGCAACTTGGTGTTCCATTTGCCTGCGATTGTGCCATTGGCTCCCAATGTGCGCATGGTGCAAGACGACCCATCTTATACGTCGCTGTATGACATTTACGAAGATCACTGTGATAGTGTGCATATGCACAAGGACGACCCCTTGGTGTGCTTTGTGGAAAAGTTTAAAAACAACGTGCAGGCGCAGAAGGATGTAAGTAAATGAGTGATGAGGTGTGTCTTGTGTGCTCCAAAGAGACTGACCTGTGTGTGTGTGTATGATAGATTGTGAACCAAAAGACGGAATTGTTGAATTTGCGCATGGAAATCAATGACTACATCTCGACCAATATGGTGCCATCCAACATCCTCAGCAAAGTAAGTTGGAACTAGAATATGCTATCCTTGGTAACAGTGTCATTAACGCCTCGCTTGTCTTTTATAGTACTTGTTCAAGACCATGAGCTCCTACACAGACTACTGGATGCTTCGTAAACGCTTCACTGCACAGTACGCAACAGCGACATTGATGGCTTACATCTTTAGCGTGGGTCATCGCATGCCTCACAAGATTATGATTTCTCGCAGTACGGGTAATGTTTGGATGACTGAATTGCTGCCTGGTAAGTTGTGATGCAAGTGAGCCTGAAGAAAGATGCATGTTGATTAACACTGTAGTATACATAGGCTGGAACTCTGCCAATCCATTGTTTGGTAACGGTGAAGCTATTCCCTTCCGCTTCACACCCAATATTCAAGAATTCATCACGCCTATTGGCATTGAAGGCCTGTTTACCAGCTGCTTGATGGCTACAGCCCGTTGTTTAACAGAACCCGAGTTTGAATTGGATCAGTACCTGTGTTTGTTTGTTCGTGATGAACTCGCTACATGGCATTTAGCCAACCACCGTTCTGTCACTGATGTGCAATTCCGCGAAAGAATCAACACCAATGTGCTTCAAGTGCAAACCAAGGCACAGTTCTTGTCCTGTAAAGCAGATTGCGAAAAGACATTGAATGCAGGCAAACCCTTGAATCAGAATGTGATTGACCTGATCTCTCAAGCTAGTAATCCTCAAAAGATGGCACAGATGGAGTGTACCTGGATGCCTTGGTTGTAACCGCTCATTTACAATAAAGTTTCAACAAAATAGTATGTTTATTTTCGAAAAAGGGGATGTGGATATGGGGAGTGCGATACAATGAGAGTTAATACTGAATGCTCTTAACATGTGGTTTATGCTAATGTGTGTGTGTGTGTGTGTGTGTGTTTGCATGAATTAGTTGATTTCAGCCTTTTGATTGACATAATTGTTGTTGGTTGTAGAACTCAACAAACCGTTACCAAGGAGACCAGAGAGCTATTGTACACATGTATTAATATCTGTCATGGATACACATCTCTAGGCAACTACTTACAAGTCCCTTGTTTCCACCAGAGCTGCCAACACTACCAATGTTTTGAGTGATATGCTTGTTTCCGGAACTGCTGTTATCCTCATGATTGCTATTGTCTTCGTGGTTGGAGTTATCATCACCATCATGATGATGGCTGCTATCACGACATGGAGCAGCAGAGACCAAGGCAGCAACAGAGAGAATGGCGAGGAGAGAGAGGAACTTCATTGTTTGGAGAGAGAGAGATGTAGGATAAGATGGCTAGATGATGTTGATTTCGAGTTGGATTTTGTCAATTATTTATACTAATTTTTTCTGTAAAAAATCTACTCCTTTGAATCAAGCAGCATAGTATCTTCATTCATTATTCTATTTTTCCTCAGGAAGGAGGTAGATTATTTTTCACTTGAAACATTGGATAGCTCCCCTTTTTTTTGATATAAATATACATGAACATTTTCAATTAATGTCCATTACTGCTGCACTGCACGTGTAGTGTATAGTAGTAAATGAAGCAAAAGGGGGGGGGGGAGTTGAAAATAGTTTTGAGGGGCAAACAATTGGCGTGTGTGTGTGTGTGTGTGGTAGTACGGCACGCACTGAAGGATTAGAGAGCAGGGGATTCCATTAATAGTCTTTCTATACTTCTTGTTTATTAAATTTCATGTCTAGACTTCTTTGGCCCATCACTGGCAAACAGTTTTCTCCTTATATCCATGGCCAATTTGTAAAGCCTTCACCCCACCACATTCGAAAGTTGATTAATCCTAATGACAAATCACACCTAGTCGACGTACACGAAGCATCGCCATCGCAAGTAGAAGAAGCGCTCGTCAGTGCAAAAGGCATATCTGTCACTTCAGAATGGCAAACAAATCCCAAATACCGCAGAGATCGTCTTCTGGCGCTCGCTCAGAAACTAGAGCAGCATGACCACGACATGGCACACATTGAATCGTTGCAGACAGGCAAACCACTGGGCGATTCACTCTATGAGATCAACGATGTGGTCGACTGTTTGCGTTACTATGCTGGCTATTGTGACAAATTCTACGGTCAATCACAAACATTGCACAACATGCACACATACACCATTCGAGAACCTCTTGGCACAGTGGCATTGATCACCTCCTTTAACTACCCTCTATTATTAGTGGGATGGAAGCTGGGTCCAGCTCTCGCTGCTGGTAATGCCGCCATTGTCAAGCCAGCACCGCAAACACCTTTATCAGCACTGGCATTGGCTGAACTAGCAACCGATATCCTGCCTCCAGGCGTGCTCAACGTGTTGCCCGGTGGTATTGAAGCAAGCCAAGCACTGATTGACAAGACAGACAAGACCAGTTTTACGGGATCGACTCGAGTTGGACAGCAGATCATGCGTCGAGCAGCCGACCGTTTGCTGCCATTGACGCTGGAATGCGGTGGTAAAAACGCTGTCATTGTATGCGACGACGCAGATCTCGATACAACGGCTGACACTGTTGCTATGGGTGCGTTTTCTAATGCAGGACAAAACTGCTGTGCTATCTCACGCGTGTTTGTCCACAGATCCGTTTACGACACATTCCTGGATAAGCTGGCTAGCACGGTCCACAACTCCTGGAAAGCAACATTGGACATATCAGCAGAGGGAGAAGATGCTGAATATAATCAATATGGACCCCTAATTGATGACAATCAATATAAACGAGTATTGGGCTATGTGGAAAAAAGCAATCAAACACCCTTTCTTACAGGAAGCATCAGTGCAACAGCGTCTTCTCAGGGTTACTTTGTCCCACCCACTATCTTTGCTCACGTAGAAGATAATGCTCCGTTAGCTACCGAGGAGATATTCGGCCCTGTCCTTAGTGTCATGCAGCCCTTTGGTCATCTAGATGAGGCCATACAGCGTGTGAACCAGTCTGTATATGGTCTTGCTTCAGGCGTTTTTTCTCAAGATATCAAAAAGGCTCACAAGGCTGCTCATCTTATCAGGGCGGGGTTCGTGTGGGTCAATACCTACAACATCATGCCTCCCTCCTTGCCCTTTGGCGGAAGAGGCCTGTCTGGTATAGGCAAGGACCTTGGTCAGTCAGCATTAGACCAGTTTTCGTTTGAAAAGAGTGTCATGATGGACATTTCTTAGTAGGTCAATAAAATGTTGTGCTACAACCTTAATTTTTTCTGTCATGCACAAATACACAGAGGTTCAGGTTCTACAGAGAAAGATCTGGACATGACACAATCTTGGCCAGGTACAAGATAGCTTCTATATCTTATCAAAAGCATATTATTATATAGATCTGTCAAAATAAAAATTCCCATAAATCATCATGATGTCTTCGGTAAATCTTTTAGTGAGAAATCCACGATTATAAAATGTTTCTAATGATTTCATCTTCTCTTTACTTTTTTCTATACACTCTTCTATAGACACACACACAATGAGCAACACTATCAAGCAATCCATTGAATCTACTATTAACAGTATCGACAAGGAGCTTCGAGATATCAGTCTCAAGGTAAGCACACATGTATACAGTACAATGCGTGTGGGATTTATACTTATGCTCATCCTATATGCTGATTTAGATTCACGAAAATCCAGAATTAGGCGACCAAGAGTTTCATGCTTGCAAGATTCTGAGCGATTACATGGAGAAAAAGGGATTCCAGGTAACCCGTGAGGTGGCTGGACTCAAGACATCCTTCCTGGCTACATTCAGCAACAGTGACTCTGGTAGACGTGTTGGATTTGCTAGTGAATATGATGCATTGCCCGGGTAAATACATCATACACATGTCGCATTATCAAAACTAACCCGCGCATGACAGTATCGGACATGCTTGCGGCCATAATCTGATTGCCATTCAAGGTGTTGCTTGTGCTGTCAGTATGAAGGCATTGATGGACGATAATTTGGTTCAGGGCACAGTGGTGCTGTTTGGCACACCTGCAGAAGAAAGCAGCAGTGGGAAGATCAATTTTGTCAAGGAAGGTCTTATCAAGGACAATGTCGATGTCGCTCTCATGTTGGTAAGTGTGTGTTAAATCTTTCTCCCGGGTGTATTGTATATTAAAGAGAAGCTGTGTAACTGCATAGCATCCCATGGCTCAAGATGTGTTGTACGGCAGACTATTGGCCATGGACAATATTGAAATTGAATATTTCGGTAAACCTGCACACGCTAGTATGGCACCTTGGGAAGGTGTGAATGCCCTGGATGCCATGGTACAAGCTATCACTAGTTTAGGCTTGATGAGACAGCAAATTTTACCCACTGACAGGTAAGGGGATATATTTGTAAGAGTCTATACTATAGCCAATCCATAACGCAATGTGTGTGTATACTTAGAGTGCATGGCATTATTACCAACGGCGGTGAAGCTCCCAATGTGATCCCATCCTATGTCTCTGCGTCCTATCGTGCTCGTTCTCTCACCAAAAACCAACTGAAAAGCTTGAAAACTCGTGTAGAACAATGCTTCAAGGGAGCTGCCTATGCTTCTGGATGTGAAGTCAAGGTCAAGTGGCGTGAAATGGGCTCCATTGATGATGTCTTTATGAATGATGCCATGACAGCCAGTTTCAAGAGCTACATGGAGAAGGAAGGCATTACTTACAAGGAGCGTACGCAAGAGGAGCAACTAATCGTGGCGAGCACTGATTTCGGTAATGTCAGCTACACGGTGCCTAGCATTCATCCCATGTACGCCATTCATACAGATGCTGGTAACCATACAAAGGAGTTTACAGACGCTTCCAAGACAGAGACAGCTCACAAGGACACCCTTCGTGCATCCAAGTGTCTGGCAATGACTGCAGCTGATGTCTTGATGGATGATGATCTCTACAAGCAAGTGGCTGCAGATTTTGAAAAGGGCAAACCTCAATAAATTGTACTTGTTATTCCGCGTTATGCGAACAGTTTACAGCACAACAAATCTAATGCAAATCCTGTTATAATGGCAGAGTGAAGATCTAGAGTATCATTAGTGGAAAGTCCCTGTGTAGTATAAGATAAACTATACGGTTATCTTTTAACGTATAATGAATCGAGAAACAGAGCAAGATTGACTAATATAAAATAGCCACGACACTTGTAAACATTCGGATGAGTAGAATATAATGCTTTAATAGAATAACAGATAAACACCACAGTGTGTAGTGCAGTAATGTATGATAGAGGAGAGATAATGAGTAATGGTGAATGGGATGGTATGCAGCAGATGTTCAGTCTCAAAAGATGCTTGCTCTGTATATTCAAGCCAAGGATTTGCAGCTTTTGGTACATAAACGTGAGTTTTTCAATGATTTGGAGCATCGTTATATCGCGCGGCTACTGTATTTCTGTTGCTGTCGTCGTTTCTCCAAGATGGCATTCATTGATTGTGTTGAAACATGATACCCTTTGTTTTCTTCCAAACCGACATGAACGTTGACAAAGAGACGGAATAGCTCCACGACATCGGCTTTCTTCGTTGTCTCTCTTCTTGTGCAAACGTTTAGCAACTTGGATGCTGCGTGGTAAGTGTTGAGGGGCTTGTTGGATTGACTGGCATGGTTGCCAAAGTCAATTGGAATCATAGGCGTAAAGCCAGAAATATACTCGGTGGCTAAGTGGAATCCCCAAAGTCGATGGGAGTTCATACGTAAATAGTTACGCAGCAGTCTTGGGGAGTGCATCCACTCTCTATCGGTATTGGGAGGGTACACTAGAGCCGAGCTCATCGTTGCCTCCTCCTTCCAATCTTGCAACGAAGAGCCCAAGCAACCGCGCACAACCCCATCCCTGTTATCATGGTAAATGCAACCTACCACCAAGAATTTAAGGAATCCATAAAAGGTCATAGAACTTTGTGTTGCTCATGAACTGCTTCTGTTTGATGACGGCGGTTGGTTTTGTATGGTAATCGGCCATGGTGATGCCAGTAGAGCAATCATCCAGTAAAGCATGGTTGTGGATGAATGCGTCGCCGCTGGTGACATAGAATGTGATTTATCCAAAGCTGATAATGCAGCCAACGAATTTGCTGGCAAGCGATTCAACGAAGCTGCCAATGAAGTTGCTGGCAAAGTTGATTGCAGGGAGCTCATCTGCATCTAACAACTGGTAGTCATCGACAGATGCTATGTAGCTCTGCAAACCAAGAGGCAAATAAAAATTGGGCTGAATTGCCCCATCATCAAGGCCAAGTGCTAGTTGCTTAGCTTTGTCGAGGTAAAAGCATATTCTTTTTCTTGCGTCCACTGGCATTTCGATGTAACGCGTTGCCTTTCTTTTGACTGTTCTCCCAGCAACCATACGCCTTGTACCGAGTGCACACCGCTTGCACCGTTTGCATTTGTACCTGGAAGCAGCAACACAAAGTGAGTGATGTTGTATTCATACATCACCTCCATCCACTTACCACATGCAACATTGGCTATACCTTATGGAGTGAGTGTGCATCACGGGCACTATACACCTGTGTCTCTCACTAAAGCAAAAGTAAATCGCCATTGCGAGAGGTGTATCCAACAATCAGTTTCACCATACCATTCACTGCAAAGCATTAAGATAAGTACGCTAAGATAAGTCTACCATCGATATTGATACTACCTAATTGTAGGCCTTTGCGTGGCGAATGGACTTTATAGACAGATAAATTGCTGAATGTGATAAAAAAAAGAGAAGAAAAGGAAAAGAAAAGGAAAAAAAGGAGCAATTACAATTTATCGAACCTTACAAAATAGCCTAGATTTGATCAACCTTGAGCGGCAGAGCGTAATAAGCGGAGAGGTAATTCGTTTTGGCAGGTGGTCTGTAAAATCAGCACGTTTTCCTCCTTTATTCTTGTCAAAAATTTGAAATCTGCTACAAACGCTGCATTGGATTATAGTATCTGTCAATTTATGTCATACAAGATACACAGTTTTACCCACTGAATTGCTTCCATTCCGATTCATGCAAAAAAACTCAACAAGCTGGGTCGGAGCTCAAATCAGAAATGTTCACCTGGATCAATTTTGTTCTAATTTGACATTTTTGGAAATTTGACGACCTTTGAGGAATTTTTACATCCCAATGGGGATACTAAACCTTCATAGAAGCTATAATGAAATACATACATTCGAGTGTGCTCTATTTTATGATATTTTTTGTTCTTGAAATGTCGTTGAAAATTACATCGATAATTTCAATAAACTGCTTTTTCAGTTTCTGCAGAAAAAGTCAAAAAAGTTGGCTTGCATGCCCCAAATAAACGTTTCCATCAGATAAAGACGGGTTTGAGAAGCAATTTCATCTGATATATGCCTTAGTAAAATGTCTCGTTTTTCGTCTGAAAAATCAACATTTGTCTGTTTTGCGATTTTTCCCTTGCTACTACAAGGCCAAAATCGTCGAATTTTGAGGTGGAAAAAAAGTTGCAGAAAAAGTTGCAAAAAGGCATTAGATCAAACCTACTACTCTGTAGCACTTGAATGGTATCTTTTTGGGCGCTAGAAATGGCTTCTATTTACAAAATTTTAGTGTCCAAAGCATAAAAATAGGCTAATTTGACTGATTTGAGGGCGTTTTGATAGCTTTTGCGTCAGTTATAGGCACATGCCTTGATGGGCTTTGCAGATTTAGTGTCGTACCTTATTTCAGTAATGGTTTAGATTGAAAGTAGAAGGTAGTGTTTACACTCCCCATTATATTCAAGTATCAATTACTTTCAAAAGCCCTAATCATCCACTGTATACTATTTTCTCGCATATGAATGAGTGCGATTAAAAAGCCTGGGCGACATCTCTTTCACGATCAAGAGCCAGGTGGTTGCTTGTCCATGTATCGCGTCATTTAAAGTGCGTAGCTTGCACTTGATTAATAAAGTTCAGGCTGCACATTTATTGTATGGACAAAACAAGGAGGTTGTGTATGAATTGAGAAGAGTTGCCAATTGCCAGGCAAAATGATATCACTTTCACATTATTGATACGTGATTCCGAGTACCACACAAAAGATAACGCATAATTGAACGCTTTTCAGATGTTTATTTTGGGAGAGCCTCTCAAATCAAATGGCAGATTTATCCGAAGTTAACGCAAGCAACAAACAGTGCGCATAAATGAACCCCAAGTTTTCACAATGACTACGGAACAGGAGATCCAGATCTCTTTGTCCTGTTTCGTACTTGACTCTTTGGAAAGGATACCTAAACATGCTTTGGATTTCTTTGTCTAATGTATGCGTATCTTTTTTTTTTCTGTGCTGGCTGTAATCCATCCAAGAACCAAAAGCAAGGTATTTGAAGTTCAAATCAAGAATACAACACTCTATTTATGTCAAATGGCTGCTGATGTTCCACAATGGCAAAATGGATTATTAATTGGAGACGGGATCAACACACTATTTGGCCGTTCAAATTAGGCTTTAAAAGTACGTATACGTGTGTGCGTGTGTAGCCCAACAGAGCAATGGATGAGGTGTGTCATGTGCTTTTAAGGCTATCTGTAATCTAGAAGCTTAACTTGATCTGTGTGTTAGATAAAGTGTAGCGTATAAATGCGTAATTTATATTCTAAATGGAGAACATGGAGGTGATGGGGCACTCCATGTCAAGTGCACAATGTGTAACGAGAACTGTTTGCCATAGCCTCCCGCAGCAAACGTCTATTTTGCACACACATGGCAGTGTTAGTGATAGACCGGAAAAATTACAACCGACAGCAAATCTTGTAACCGTTTTTGAGCAGATCAAGAAATATAAGCTGTATCCCAGTTGCGTATCGGTACTCTTGTTTCGAGATTGAAAACACTATAAATACATTGTTTGCTGTCCATCCAACTCTTTAATTTTCCCCATCTTTCTCTTTCTTTCTCAACGTACATGTCAAATCAGAAATTAGAGCTGTCTGACACCCCTACTCCACCCCCCAGAGAAAGCCATCACCACCACCACCAACAAGTGGTTAACAAGGCATCGTCCATCTCAGAGTCTCAGGAAGAAGGCACCATCACTGAAGAAGGCAGATATCCCAACAGTCGTGATGGCAACGTGTTTGTTGGCAATGGCGATTTTGGTGAAATAGAAAGAGACGACATCAACGTGGAAGGTAATAAATTGCCATCTTGATCTAAACCCATCCGAGAGCGCACATGCATAACTGTTTACTTTTATCTATTATAGCTGCGATTGATGAGTTTCATGAATTACAGAAAGAGCTGTCGCATATCAGCCGTCGCTCTTCTGGCATGGCACCTGAAAAACTAGAGCAAGGTGAAGCCAGCGAGAACGACTTTAATCTGAGCAACTTTTTACATGGCATTTCTGACGATCGCAAGGAGGCTGGCCACCAATTGAAGCATTTAGGTGTCATTTGGAAAGATCTATCGGTCGAGGTATGTGATACAAAGAAGTTAGCGAGTTGTATGTGTGCGACTAACATTACTATCTATATTTGTTGTTATCAGGGATTGGGGGCTGAAGCGTTTACTATACCCACGGTGATCAGTGGTGTGCTCAAGAACATTCAGTTTTGGAAGCGATTTGGCGTAGGTGCTAAGCAGCCCAAGAAGGTGATTTTGAAGAACTTGTCTGGATTCTGTAAAGATGGCGAGATGCTTTTACTCCTAGGCCGACCAGGCGCAGGCTGCACCACGCTGCTGCGTATCATTTCCAACATGCGAAGTTCGTTCACTGACATTAAGGGAACCGTGAGCTATGGTGGATTTGATCATGGAACATTTGCAAAGCGATTCCACGGCCAGACTTGTTACAATTCAGAAGAAGATCAGCACTACCCCACACTCACCACCAAGCAAACACTGCAATTTGCCCTACGCACAAAGACACCAGGCACACGTCTGCCCAACGAATCCAAAAAGGAGTTTATCAACAAGATTCTGTATATGCTGGGCAACATGCTGGGTCTCACCAAGCAGATGCAAACCATGGTAGGCAACCCCTTCTTCCGTGGACTGTCAGGTGGCGAACGAAAGCGACTCTCTATTGCTGAGCAAATGACGACAGAAAGCACCATCAATTGCTGGGATTGTTCAACACGAGGCTTGGATGCTGCGTCCGCCCTGGATTATGTAAGATCGCTCCGTATCATGACCGATGTCTTTAAAAAGACCACAGTGGCTACCTTGTACCAGGCTTCCAACAGCATATTCAACTTGTTTGACAAGGTGATACTTTTAGACGATGGCTACTGTCTGTACTTTGGTCCGGTTGCCTCTGCCAAGCAGTACTTTGAAGAGCTTGGTTTCTACTGCCCTCCTCGTAAATCAACCCCTGACTTTTTGACGGGTATCTGTAATCCATTGGAGCGTGAGATCAGAGAAGGCTATGAAGACAAAGTGCCCGTGTACGGTGAGCAGTTCCAGTCTGTGTTCTATGCCTCGCCCATGTACCAATCCATGATGCAAGAATTGAAAGCTTACGAAGAACTTATTGAAAAGGAGCAACCCGCAGAGACATTCAAGGAGGCCATGAATCAAGAGCATCAAAAGCGTGCTTCCAATCGCTCTCCCTTTATTGCTTCCTTTTACCAGCAAGTCAAGGCACTCACTATCCGACAATACCATCTCTTGATCAAGGACATGCCAGCACTGATCTCTCGCTATGGTACCATCTTGATCCAATCTCTAATCACAGCTTCCTGCTTCTATAACCTACCGACTGACGGCAGCAGTGCTTTTTCAAGAGCGGGTGCAGTGTTCTTTAGTGTGCTCTTCAATGCGCTAGTGTCACAGACCGAACTGGTGAATTTCCTGATGGGGCGGCCTATATTGGAGAAACACAAGCAGTATGCGCTTTATCGACCCTCTGCATTCTATATTGCTCAGGTTGTCATGGACATTCCCTACGCACTGGTTCAAGGTTTGTTTACTTTCTTACTAGATTTATACTCTGCATAACTCACTCCAATGCTTATAGTGCTACTGTTTGAAATCTGTGCTTACTTTTTGATGGGTCTAAACTTAAGCGCTGGCAGATTCTTTACCTTCTTTATCACACTGTTCTTTGTCAACATGTGCATGAATGGCTTTTTCAGAATGTTTGGTGCTGTTACATCCAGCTTCTTTTTCGCTACTCAATTTGCGGGTGTCGTCTTTATCTCTACCATCACCTACTGTGGCTATGTGATCCCCTATCCGGACATGCATCCTTGGCTGTACTGGATCTACTGGATCAGTCCTATCGCTTATGGTTACAAGACACTGCTGATCAATGAAATGAAGGGCCAAGAATACTCGTGTGAAGGCGCTGGAAATAGTGTGCCATATGGCCCTGGGTATGATCTGTGGGACTACAAGGTGTGCACCATGACAGGCGGTCATCCTGGACAGAACTTTGTGCTTGGCGACGACTATCTCATTACAAAGCTTCAGTGGGATGCGAGACATTTATGGGCGCCTGACTTTGTTGCTGTGGTAGGCTTCTTTTTGCTGTTTACTGCGCTCACTGCCTTGGCCATGGAATTCCGTGCTGTCAACAAGATTGGCTCTCTCACAAAACTCTATATCCCAGGCAAGGCTCCCAAGGCTCGCTCCCAAGATGAGATTGCAGAACAACGTCGCAAACAAGCAAACAAAGTCGAGACTATGGAACAAATCTCTACTGGTACTACGTTTAGCTGGCAAAATGTGTGCTATTCTGTCCCCATCAAGGGAGGTGAACTCCAACTGTTGAATTCTATCTCTGGTGTAGTGAGACCTGGAAACCTCACGGCGCTGATGGGCTCTTCTGGTGCAGGTAAAACCACACTGCTTGATGTCTTGGCCAAGCGCAAGACCATTGGTAAGGTGGATGGTCGTCTCTATCTCAATGGCGAGGCGTTGATCAATGATTTCGAGCGTATTACTGGCTACTGTGAGCAAATGGACATCCACCAACCAGCAGTTACTGTGCGTGAAGCTCTGCAATTCTCTGCCAACCTGCGCCAGCCCTACGACACGCCTCAACATGAAAAGGACAGCTACGTGGAGCAGATTATCCACTTGCTTGAAATGGAAGACATTGCCGATGCGCAAGTCGGCGAAGTGGAACATGGCTTTGGTATCTCTGTGGAGGAGCGCAAGCGTTTGACCATTGGCATGGAGCTTGTCGGTAAGCCTCAGCTGCTGTTCTTGGATGAACCTACGTCTGGTTTAGATGCTCAGTCTTCCTTCAACATTATTCGCTTCATTCGCAAATTGGCGGATGCTGGTTGGCCTGTGCTTTGTACCATTCATCAACCCTCTGCCATCTTGTTTGACCACTTTGACCATTTGCTGCTTCTTGTGCGTGGCGGACGCACTGCCTACCATGGTGAGATTGGCCAAGATGCACGTATCATGATTGACTATTTCGAAAAGAACGGTGGCCCCAAGTGCTCGCCTGCTGCTAATCCTGCTGAATACATCTTGGAGGTGGTTGGTGCTGGTACGGCGGGCAAAGCCAAGCAAGACTGGGCCGATGTGTGGGAGCACTCACAAGAGGCCAAGCAGCTGGAGCAGGAATTAGAAGAAGTCCATCAAAACGCAGATCAAAACCCTCAGAGACATGCACTCACCTATGCCACACCCCTGTGGACCCAGTTCTGGCTTGTTCACAAGCGTATGGCTTTGGCTTACTGGCGATCCCCCGACTACAACATTGGCCGATTCACAACCATCATGTTTACCTCTTTGCTCACCGGTTTCACCTACTGGAAACTTGGAAGTAGTGTTTCCGACTTGCAAAGTCGTTTGTTTGCTCTGTTCTCTTCCTTCTTGATGGCCAATATTCTCATCATTCTTGCGCAGCCCAAGTTCATGACAGAACGTCTGTACTTTCGCCGCGAGTATGCATCTAGGTACTATGGTTGGATACCGTTTACCATCTCGGTGATTCTGGTTGAAATCCCTTACATTCTCTTTTTGGGAGCTTTCTTCATGTTTGGGTTTTACTGGACTGCAGGCTTGACAAACACATCTGAGGCAGTAGGCTATTTTTACCTGGTCCTGATCTTCTTTGTCTTTTGGGCTGTTACCCTAGGCTTTGTCATTGCGTCTGTTGCCGAGAATCCCACCATGGCTGCTGTAGTCAACCCACTTGTCATCTCCATGCTCATCTTGTTTGCTGGTTTCATGCAACCTGAGAAGGCCATGCCTCGCTTCTGGAGCAGCTGGATGTACTGGCTGAATCCATTCCACTACTTTATCGAAGGCCTCGCTACCAACGAACTGTCGCACATTAATGTACGCTGTACTGATAAGGATTTACTCAAGGTATGTAGCATGCTCTGTATATGATCACCATGGCAACGCAATACTAACATCTAGACATTAGTTCCTCCCTCCTCCTAATCAGACATGTCGAGACTATACCAACAACTTCTTTTCGTATGGAGCTCCTGGTTACATTGACAATCCAGACGCTGTTCAGCCTGAATTGTGTGGTTACTGCTCCTTCAACAGTGGCGAGGAATTCTACTCGACTACATTCGGCTGGAGCGCTGCAAACAGGTGGAGAAACTTGGGCATCATCATCGCCTTTTTTGTATTCAATGTCTTTTGCTTTGGTGCTTTGGTGTACTGGAAACGTAAGGGAAGACGTTAAAATAATCTACTATATAAATATGTAATCTATAATAAATGTACCATGCAATAAATTCACTTCGTGTAATCAAAGGGGGCACACACTTGGTTTGTGAATTGCTCGCATCAAGGAGACAATAGCTGTGCTTGTCAGAGATGTATTCAGGAACGCACAAAGATAGAGGAGTATAGGAATCAAGCGAAAGAGAGATACATCGATGCCATACATATTGTTGATAGGCAATACTATCATAGCCGCTCTATTTTTCGCACTGTGATCCAGCAATTGAGATGGTTCCTTGTGCTCACGTTTCAATGTTTTGATTAGCCAGCATTCAAATTGATCATCGATGAAACCACAACAAAGGAGCAAAGGAAAGCACCATATTTTTAAGTTGATACGCATATGCATTGCATGTAAAATTTCCTCTGCTGCGTTTGGTCATTAATGTAGATCAATTGACGATGGAATCAACCGTAATTCAAACAGATTAATGTTTAAACCAGAGTTCTCCCTCTGTATCGTATACGATTTGTGTATATATATACATAAACAATCAAGCAAAATAAGCATTTTTTAAAAACAAATCAAAAAACAAATAATATGCAAATCAAATTCCTCTCTCTTGGTTTAATCGCTATCGCTGCTGCTACCTTGGTCGCTGCTGATGCTGTCAAAGTCTCTGATACCAATGTAAGAGCACACAACACGGGTTCTTGTCTCCTCAACAACCTCAAGGTCAAGGATGTCCTCAACAATCTCAATGTCAATGTGGCTTCCCGAAAGCGTAGCGTTCTTTCCCGCAGAAGAGTTGCACGCACTGTCAGCCACATGCATCATCGCCATGCTCGCCGCAGTGAGAATGAACCCGACGAGGAAGAAGAAGATGAAGACGAGGCTGACGAGAATGAAAACGAGCGTGATGAAGAAGAAGAGGATGAAAACGAGAATGAAGCCGATGAAGAGGAAGAGGACGAAAACGAAGTCGATGAAAGCAGTGCTAGCAAAACTATGCGTCGTCGTGAATGGGAGCAAGATGAGGATGAGAACGAGGACGACGAGGATGAGTATGAAGAGGATGAGGACGAGGCTGATGAGCAGACTGCCTCCAAATTGTCAAAGCGTGATCTGACCGGCGGTTTGCTTGGTGGTGGAGGTCTGTTGGGTTCAGGTGGTAAAACAACAAAGGCTGCTGGTGCTGGATCCTCTGGTGGACTCACTGACGGAATCACTGGTGCTCTCATCTAAGCTCTGCTATTTTGATATTACACTGCTACACTTTAATACACTTAGTAATTTACATTGTTACAACACCATAATAAATTGTTCAAAATATTCATTATCTGAAAAAGACAGCGTTCAATAGTGTTTATAGTTTTTGACCTCCTAAAATAATGCACCCTATGCATAAATAAACACATCAATACCAACATGACGATATACAGATGCTGCAATGCTTGATGGAAGTTACCAAAAATGTAAATAGGAGTGCAGACTTGACACATAATCAGTGTATAAATGTATATGTTTTCACGCACACTTTATACGGAAAAAGTGGTCAGTGATCTAAACTGCCCGTATAGTGTATTGGAAATGCAGTGGATTTGATTCATTTCACGTACTGATCCTGTTATACAAGTAGGACATCTGCCGTTGTTAGATAGGAAACAACAGTAAAAAGCTGCCGTTTGTTATGCAAGCCTTGTTTAAGGGACAACCTGTTTTTATGGAGTAGACACATTTATACATAAAGAGAATGCTGATCTTTCAGCTTGTCAATGTGTTGCAAAAAAAACACATGTGCTACTACGCTTATTTGAAGTATATATAAAGACAAGATTTTTGTCTTTTTTTTCTTTATTCAATACAACACACTTCCATCATACAAAATGCAAATCAAATTCCTTACTGTTGGTTTACTCTTTGCTGCCGTTTCCATGGCTACTGCTGGCCTCATCAAGGTCGAAGACACCAACGTCAAGGCTAAAAACACTGCTTCTTGTATTGCCAACAACCTCAAGATCAAGAATGTCCTCAATGATGCTCGTGTCAATGTTGCCCATAAGAAGAAGCGCAGTGCCTCTGTTGTTCGTCGTGCTGAGCAAGAGCCTGAAGCTGATGAAGAAGAAGAGGATGAAGAGGAGGAGGAAGAAGATGAAGATGAGCAATTGTAATGTGACAGTAAGAGATACTCACATTGATCTCTCTCTGTATCCTTTTGGGGCTGTATACTACTCCAAATAGTAAATGATATACTTGATGCTACTTTAATAAACCTATTTATCTACATTTAAGAATTATGGTCGTCTTTATCCTAAATGATATTGAAATCATACAATAGTGCAGCTTATAATAAGAGGAAACATGGAATTAAAGCAATGGTTTTTAGGATATATTAGACTCACACATTAAAATGCCATTTTCTGATGCTGTGCTTACAATGTATTAAATCACTTTAACATTGGTAAATTGTGCACATGTATACTGGCGTTACATAGGCTAGTGCCTCAGGAAATGAGACAGTAACAGGTTTATTTGAGTCTAGACATTCGTTGAACCTGTATGGTGCATGCAGATTCCATCTATTCCATCTTGACGCACTGCAGATCATCAATCACACCAAGCATACTATAAAATTACAATTCCACGCCTCCTACTATTTATAGTCTTGCGAGCATGTATATATATCCAATCATTTATCTGTTCCTGGCGACAAATGCACACCCACTAACAAATGCGACATTGATCTGAAGCGCCACCCTTCTAGCTAAATGATGGTCGCAGTTACCTTGACTCGTAGTCATAGTGATTTGACTAGTGAAGAGCTTTCAGTAATCATAAGCAGAAATGAAACTATTTGTTGATTCCGACAAATCAAATATGATAATAACCTATATGAAGCAAATGCTTGACCAAGTCATTTAGGTACTGAATGTCATGATACAAGTCTCTTGTCCTGTCCTGTCCTGTCCTGTCCTGTCCTACAAGGTCAATCATCCAGCATTTTGATGATCTTCAAATGGAAATACTTAAAATAAAGAGCCTTCAATGATGCTTTACTACAAAAGAAAGTAAGATGTAGATGCACACAAATGATTGCAACATCAAATATCAGATCCTCAAGTCACCAAATATTTGATAATGAGAAAGGAGCAATTTATATCAACAAGATGTCCTTGTAACATAAAGAATACTTACGAGAGCCATACTGCGATTATTATGTATGCTGGCAATAGCGCTAGTGCAATGTTGTTGCAGTGATGTGCGCTGCATTGTTGTACACAGATAAACAAAACAGTACAATATACAAGGTTCTTCAGGCACATAGCACAACAGACGCTAAACTAGTGTCATGTAAACTGTTTCTAATTTAAAAGCCACTGCATCATGTGCTTTTTGCAAGGAAAGAATTCTTAAAGTTTTGTACATGTAGAGTACGCATACATATTCTGTTTTAATACCACCCTCAATCTGACGTAGTCCTTGTATTATCTGGAGAGACCATTTCGATTCAATCAGCCAGAAGCCAAGGAGTAACATAAGATCGAAATCATTGTATTCATTTCAAAGTGCATGGCAAAGAAAAACGCTAGTTTTGATCAGATCAATTTACTGCAGGAGCGTTCAGTTGCAAATGTTCAGAATCAATGTATACAGATTCCAAGTGCATCTTTTGGTCTATACGCTATTCTCACCAAACTCATGCTTCATCCTTTTGTTCACATTGGCTCTTTGAGGAATTGGCAACATTGGGATGAGCAAATAGTGTTTTGGCAATTGATACAACAGATTGCATAGACAGACGTCCCCCCTCCCTCGCTTCCTGTTTGCTTTAGTGCAAATGCACTGTAAATCAGAGCAAGATCTTTTGCTCATCATCGTCGCCAGACAGGGATCGACTAATACATGATGCAGGTTGAATGATAATAGATTTCTGTTTTGTCTTTCAAAGAGACAGCATGTACCTACATAACTAGTATACGCTTACTAAGGATAGCAGCATGGATTTAGCGTATAATGGACCCATTGAGCAAAAAAAAGTATAAAAAGAAGCTTGGTTTTCACTTGAGAGACAAAGTTTATCCTACAACGCTTTGATCTAATTCACACATATACACACAATGCAAATCAAGTACATTTCTCTCGGTTTACTCGTCGCCCTGGTAGCTTCTACCACTGCCTCTGACACTGTCGGTGTCTCTGATCTGGATGTCAAGGCTGGCAACACTGCTTCCGGTATCGCCAACGACGTCAGGGTCCATGATGTCCTCGAAGATCTCAAGGTCAATGTTGCCAACTCTAAGCGTGCCGTCCTTTCCCGCAGAGATGTTCTCCGTGCCGCTCGTCGTGTCCACCGTCGTAGTGAAAATGAACCTGATGAGGAGGAGGAAGATGAAAACGAGGCCGATGAAAATGAAAACGAGCCTGATGAGGAAGAAGCTGATGAGAACGAGAACGAGGCTGACGAGGAAGAGGCTGACGAAAACGAGAATGAAGCCGATGAGGAGGAGGCCGACGAGAATGAAAACGAGCCTGATGAGGAGGAAGCTGATGAAAACGAAGCCAATGAAAGCTAATTTGTATCCTCCTGCCCTGTAGTCGTGTGATGCTGTATCATCCTTTACCATTATAGCCCTCTAATTAATTATCATTGTCATAAATAAAGTGTTTGAGTAAACCATTTCAATTCCATCAATATTGTCTTTTGCACCATGGTGCTGTGATAAATAATGCTCTGTACTTTTGAGCTTATGAACCCATCTCTTCTGTAGTATGGACTTTTAAATGCGGGGAGGATTATTACAATCTTGGCCGCTTGCTCAAATTAAACTCACCCCTTTTCCTCTCGTTTCTCCCCTTGTCCCAGCTCTTCTTTAACAATGAGTCAATGGCTCAAACGTTTATTCCGCATTAGCAGCAGCAACACAACCCACTTTGTACCTTCCAACTATGACAAACTCTCTCGGCCGCAACTGATTGCCAAGATCAAAGCCCTTGAAGATCAACTGTCGACCAACGCACATCCCATCAGACATGGCAACAAGAGCAGGCCCTTTGACATGACACAGTACAGCCAGCAACGCATTGCGCTAAAGGTAGCCTACCTGGGCTGGAACTACTCTGGATTTGCAGCACAGGGGGACGAAGTCAAGACGCCCACGGTAGAGGGGCAGATATTCAAAGCGCTCCAGTCGTGCAAGCTGATCACACATCCAGATCAATGCAGCTTTACCCGGTGCGGCAGAACTGACAAGGGCGTCAGTGGGTTGGGCCAGGTAATTGCACTGAACGTGCGAAGCAGCCACAGCAAACACGCTTGCTCCACGACGCCATTACCCTACATTGAAATCCTGAACCGACTGCTGCCGGATGATATACGTATCCTGGCCTGGGCGCCAGTCGATCCAACATTCAACGCAAGGTTTGACTGCAAGTCGCGCACATACAAGTACTTTTTCCAGAAAGGAACCTTGGATTTAGAGCTGATGCGGGAGGCGGCTCGTTACATGATGGGTTCGCACGATTTCAGAAACTTTTGCCGCTTGGATCCGTCCAAAAACATAACCAATTACGAGCGCACGGTGGTCTCATTGAACATCAAGCCAGCTGTCAGCAGTAGCGACGAATTCTACCAGGTAGAGCTCAAGGGAACGGCTTTTCTGTGGCATCAAGTGAGGTGCATCATGGCGATTCTGTTTCTGGTAGGGCAGAAATTGGAAAAACCAGAGATTGTTCGAGAATTGCTGGACATTAGCACATTTCCCGCAAGACCGGAATACCCCATGGCCAGTGATTTACCACTGCTACTGTACGATTGTGAATTTGACGACATCCATTGGATCTACGCCAACCAAGACGACCAGAAAGACGTCAAGATACCTACACCAGTGAGGACATGGAGACACTTCAACGAGTTTCGGTCAGCGCATGTCATCAAAAGCCTGCTGTATAAAACGTGCATTGATGAGATAGAAGCTATGCCAGTGTTTAGGGACTACCCAGAGTATGAGCAGTCGACGGTTCTACTCGGTGCTGGCAAATCTATCAGGACGAGCCATTACAAACCGCTGAAAGACAGGCCTCAAGCTGATTCAGATCAAGTAAAGAAGGACAAGTATCGCATCAAGCAACTGAAGAAGGCAGAAATAAAATGAGGGAGGGTTTATTGATGTGTCAAGAATGGAATACTAAAGGCTTTTGGCTTTTGTCTCTTTGCATCTGGTTGGGTGGCAGTAGTGGTAGTGGCAGTGGTGGTGGAATCATGTAAAGTAAAAGGTAACGTAGGTGGTGGTGGTGGTGGTGTATGTGTGTCAGTCTCGATATATGGCTTCTTTCGTCTGCCGTGTGGTGCTGGCGTATCGGTGGTATTGCTCTTGTTGGCGCTGTTGCTACTACTCTTCTTTTTTCGCTTGAGCCAGAAATTGCTGATCAATACATGGGCTCCCCAAAACTCGGAGCAAACCTTCAACGGCAGCAAATGTTCGGTAGCTGCTTCTAGTTTCCTGTAGGCGTCCAGCTTGATGGTAGGGTCTAACCGGCTCCAGCGCAGATCAGGATCAATGTTGTTGGCCTCCTTGATATGAGACAGCACCGCCTTTGTGATCAAGATGGCTTCCTTGACCATGGCCTTGTAGTCCAAGCCAGTTTTTGACGATGGGCCCAGTATCTTTGTGATCAGATCAATGTAGAGATTGCATGTAAACTGCAGGCTGTGGGATTTTCCTCCGATTGAATTGGCAAGCTCTTTTGTTGAGGGCCGCGGCACAACTCTGTCAATGGGCTCATACTTTGGGAAAGGTCCTTTAGTTACATTCTCTTCAGTGGTGGATGCTGTACTAATCTGTCCTCTTTTGGGAATTTGGGCATTTTGTATTGGACTATCGATTGTGCTACCTTCGTTGGAAGTGGAATTGCTAAAATCGTCGGCAATGGCGTATTTGCTGCTGTTGACCGATAGTTTGATGGCCTGCATCTCAGACTTCAATTCTCCAACCTGGGATACAAGCTGTGCGATCTGCTGTGCCATTGCGTGGATCTTGTCCAGAGCTACATCTAGCTTTTGGTGTATCAATTGATCTGGATCTGTATCTTGTTGATCTCCTCCGCTTGTTGACCCCTAGATGTCAGTAGTGTCAATCGCTGATTTACAGGTATTGCCATTGTATAGAAACCTCTTGCTGTTGTTGCTCTCGATCCATGCAATCATCGTCATTCGCCATACGCTTTCTTTTAGAAGTGCTTGCTTTGGTTGCTATGTAATCGTCGTCATCGTCATTCCTATAAATCAAGAATCAGCTTTTCAGGCCACACATGTCATGTTGCAACTCAACGCACTTTTTGTGTGATTTCTGTCTCTTGGATGCTCTGACCATTACAATGAATCATTCATGAAAAGGCTGGTTTAGGGGATATTTTATTGCGATTTTTTTCAAGAAAAAAAACAAGGAACCGACATGATTCACTTTGGGCAATTTTCGAGTTATTTTATACTAAAAAATCTAGAAAAAAAATCGCATCCAGTATTATTTTCTAATTTTCCAAATCCACATTTTAGAATGCCGGTTCTAAGTTAGAAAAAGGAAAAACTAACGGTGAGCATCCCACTTGTTTTGGATCGATGACGACCAACCAGGAGCTCCTTCGAATCCATTGCGGCCTTGCTGATAGTCGGAAACCGCTTGGATGATCTCTTGCTGTGTGTTCATGACAAAGGGGCCATGTTGGACAATGGGCTCGTTGATTGGCTGGCCAGCAATAATCACAAAATGTGTATCATCAGAAACTGATTCAACTGGAATGAAATCGCCTTGGTTGTTGTCCAAAACTAATGTATGGTGGGCCTCGGATAAATGCTCCGTGCCTCCGAATTTCGCAGACCCTTCAATGGTGTAGATAAATCCAGCATAGTTGGGTGGGATCTCTTGCTCCATATGCTTGCCCTTCTTCATCTTGACGTCGATAAACATGGTGGGTGTGCGTGTCATCACTGGGCTGTGTTGGCCGTTGGAAGATCCAGCAATGACCTTGATGGTGACGCCTTCTTCAGGGGTAACTTCAACCACCTTTTCCTTGGGGTATTCTTGGTAATTGGGCTCGGCTAGCTTGTCTTTGCTGGACAGATTCACCCAAAGCTGGAGGCCATGAGCTCGATCCTTGGTGGCTGGGATCTCTGTATGAACAATGCCGCGTGCTGCAGACATCCATTGAAGATCGCCTGGCCCAATGCGTCCCTTGTGGCCCTTGAAGTCCTCGTGCAAAAACTCACCTTCCAGCATGTAAGTTACCGTCTCAAATCCTCGGTGTGGATGATCTGGAAATCCACCAGGAGCATGGACATCAAACTCGTCCAGCATCAAGAATGGATCAAGATTACGCAATGCAGCGGTGCCAATGCTACGATACACTACGGCGAGCAGGGGCGACCATCAGGCTTTGGAACATACAGCAGAGCATGTGCACACTTACCTTTGGCACCATCACCATCCATCTGAGCTCTGGAACGCACGCTTTTGGCGATGTTTCTTGCTATGCGAGAAGCCATTTGTAATCTGAATTATGGAAAATGGAATGTTTTATCCCCCCCCCCTTTTTTTTTATCTCGGCTTTATATATATGTTGGAAATCCGCCCATTGTGATCAAAAGGGCTTGGTCATAGCACAATTTGTAAGTGCTTACTGATTGATGTGTGGCACGCACCAGACACTACACACACAATGCCTGAAAAGCTCTTGATGAGGCGTCAATCGGCTACACAAAATAATAAATGTCGATGACCAACATAGACATCTTGCAAATGAGATGCGACAAAAAGAAGGAAAGAAAAATCGCTCAAATCATTTGATGGACACTATCGAAAAATCTAGCAACTCGGAAAGAGGGCCGATGTGAATTTTAGCACTAGTCGAGTCATTGTATATCCATTTTATCGAGGATTCCATTGTTTCTTGTGCAGTTACACTGGGCAGTAACAATAATCGGTATTGTATCACTGAATCATTCTAGATAATGCATTGGCATGTCTGTTTCATGAATACAATGGCATCTATTTCAACTCGGAAGTCATCCGAGAAAGTTGTCTAAAACAAGGCATTTTAAGACGTCAGATGGAAAAATGGCAAAAGGTACAGTTAAAGATTCTCAGCAATCTACGAGCATGTAATTGATCATGTCTCACTCAAGTAGTAACCTTACCATGTCTTGTAACATTTGAGCTTGATCCATTGGTCATTGGATCTTTATTGGTCATTAAATACCCGGTATAATAGTGCTCATCATTGGGTGTTTGTTGTCTCTGTTGCAGCTCGCTAATGCAGTATTCGACGCTACATAGTTTTTTAGAGAAGATCAAAAATAGATCACAGGGGCGCTTCAAATGTGTCAACAAGAATTGTCCACTAACCTCAATACATTGCTTGAATCCGAGGGCCTGTCGTTTCTCACATGTATCTAGCATTCTCCGTATCACCGATCAGCTCGTATATTGATCTAAACAAATAAAGGCTAACATTGGAATATGCGGTTTTAACAGTAGGAAAACGTTTTTAGCAAAAATCTCTCACTTATCACAAGGTGGATCCGAGCCATACGTACTAGCAACTGAACGATGCACTACTTTTGGTAGCCATGACTTGTCAACAGATTGTTTCGTTTTACAGATCTCAACTTTTCTACCTTTTAGTACAACACAAGCTGGATAGTAGCAGGAAGCAGCTTGGCAGAGGAAAAAATCCTCATTTATCATATAAACAGCATATTTCAGATGCATTTGAGCGATGGTTTCTCGTGTTAGAAGCTGTTTCATACCGCCAGAACAGCGCCTAGCAATTGCTCTCGTCTAGCGCTTAGTTTCTGACACCTTTGCTCAACTTTTTGAGGACCCAAAAAACATGGCCAAAAACATGAGGTACCACTCATAAAAAACATCGAAAATCAAACGATCGCGTTTTTGACCTTAAAAACAAAGACTTCTACTA
>JAXQGS010000005.1:0-38916 GCA_037040325.1 Mucor sp. M7501 | reverse complement strand
CAACTTTGTTCACTTGAGCATAAGCAAACTTGATACCGGCCAAGAAACTCTTCCATATAGTTTCAGCAGGAATAACTTCACCAAAGATTTCTTGATCAAAAGTATTGACAGCTTCAGCGACTACAATGGTCTTGAAACCTTCGTCTGTTCCAGAATAGGCAGTAGCATTAACACAGTTATGGATCATCATACCCACAACAATGACGGTTTCGATACCTTTGCTCAAAAGATATTCTTTGAGATCAGTGGCGACAAAGCTGTCAGAATAGTTCTTGTAAATAATCTTTTCAGTATCCAAGGGCTTGACAATCTCATGTATTTCAGCGCCGCGGGTACCCTTTATCAAAAAGTCCATCACCTTCTCATGTTCAGGCGACATATGGTGAGCAACATGGATCACTTCTTTGCCATCTTGTCTAAACTTGTCCATGATCTTCTTGATTTCATTGGCAGTTTCTACAGGTCTCCAGGTAGGAAGTTTGCCGCCGGGAAAGTAGTCATTTTGAACGTCAACGATAATAAGTGCTTCTTTCATGTTGATAGTAGTTTTATTTTTTTCAAAAACAAAGTAATGTCTGATGTACTCGAAAATTTTGGTGTTTATATATTTTGATCTTGCGAATTCCTGCGAATTATTGACCGTGGCGAATCTACTTCCTCCGCATCCAATTTGTCAAGCTGCTTTTGAAAAAGACAACAGGTAATTAAGACAATTGCATGGCCTAAATGACTATTGATGCAAATGCTTCTATTAATTTACCTTTGCACCAAACTTTTTAGTTATCAAAATGTCATGAAGACTCAGCCTGTTATATACAGATCTTAGCTCAGATAGTTATGATGTCCTTGTCATAGCTATATGGTATATGCCCGGGCTAAATGTTACATGTTCCAACAAGTTGATTAGTAATAGAGAGAAACATTTTGACGCTACTAAACCAAACCATTAGTAATCAATTAATCACATCATGGATATGCTAATATGCTCAATAGAACGGCATATGAAATTATTGATTATTAAGATATCAAATGAGAAGACTAGCGATAGTAGATTCCTTATTAATAAAAATATAGCAACCGTCGACAGAAGTTTTTTTTTTTTTTTTTTGTCAAATTGATCCAAAATAACTGGAAGATCATCAAACATTGATTCTTCCAATAAAGGAGATTAAATATTTCACTCTTTTATTTGAAATGCTTAAGCGGATCTGAACGTATAAAAAGGGTTCATAACTTTTGATCTGAACATTATTTTTTCATTACATCTTTCTTAATCTATGAAGAAATCTGCTGTAATTCAGAGCGAAACGATACCTGAAAATGTCGAATGGCTACCTGGGAAACCCTGTTCGCCCTATGACGAAGCCAATGGGTTGGCATTGACTCCTAACAGTAACAACCACAACGATCAAACACCTGATCTCAAAAGAGTTTCCACTGTCAAAACTAAAGAATATGATGCAGAGGCAGGCGGACTGTTTGCTTTAGAGACTAATAAGACTAGTAAGTAACCTCTGTTAACTCACATTCATGTATATCAAGCATGTTAATGCTTTTATGCACATAGATATCACTGATGCTAGTATTATGAATTATTTGCCTGACGATGATAAATTCTACAACAACATTCCGAATGGTGGCTACGGATGGTAATGTATATCATTTAAACAGGAGATAGAAAATTTACTTCTTTGCTTTGATCTCTGATCTAGGGTTGTAGTCTTCGCATGCTTTCTAATTTACTTTATTATGTTTGGTACTGCTGCAATTTGGGGTAAAACTTTTTATTCTTTTGCGGTTGCATGCTCGTTTACTAAATTTTAAATGCTTGCTGTAGGTGTTTTTTCGAATGCTTATGCAACAACAACCCTTAAGGATAAGGCTACTACCATGGAATTGATGGGTGTTGGCTCTACTTTGACTGTCTGTATGAATGTGTTTACCCCCATCAGCCCATTACTAGCTCCTTTAGGTGCCCGTCTTACTATGATCATTGGTAGTGTTCTATTGTCTCTAGGTCTTATCTTGGCTGGTTTCAGTACAGAAGTATGGCATCTTTATTTGAGCCAGGGCGTCTTGTTTGGAATTGGTTCTTCTTTGGTTTATATGTCTATTGCTGCTGTTATTCCTCAGTGGTTTACTACAAGACGCGGCATTGCCATGGGCATAAGTGCCGCTGGGGGTGGTTTTGGTGGTTTGGCTCTTAGTCCAATGGTCACCTCTCTTGTCGCGAAATATGGCCTTCCTTGGGCTCAACGTATCATTGGTTTGATGGCTTTTGGTATCTGTATCCTCAGCTCCTTATTGATTCGTACTCGTTTACCTCCTGGACACAACAAGAAACCTATCCGTTCACCTATCAGACTCTCCATGTTCAAGGATGTAAATTTTGTTATCATGTTGTTTGGTCTCGTCATTTCTCTTACTGGCTACCTAATCCCTCTCTTCTATTTACCAAAGTATTGTTCATCTTACGGTATTAGTAGTGCTGATTCATCCAGTATTGTTGGTGTTGCAAGTGCTATGAATGCTATTGGGCGTTTAGTTCTTGGCTATTTTGCTGATCGCGTTGGCCGCTTAAACATGTACATAGCAGCATCTACTTTCTCAGGTCTCATGTGTATGCTCTTGTGGCCCTTTGCAAAGTCATATGATACTGTGATGGCATTTGCAGCTCTCTTTGGTTTCACCTGCGGTATCTACTATGCCCTAGCTTCACCTATTACAGCAACAGTGGTGGGTACTGAAAAAATCTCTTCTGGATTGTCTATTCTGTTTGTTGTAAGTGCAATTGCTGGAACAGGGCCACCTATTGCATCTGCAATCCAAGAAGCTACACCTGAAAATGGCTATATTGGCGTACAAATGTTTTCCGGAGCTGTTTACATTCTTGGATCCCTTATTTGTGTGCTTCTCAAGCTGAAAATGACAGGCTCACTTTTTTCTAACATATAAGCCCCGTGGTGTATCCTTTGAGTTTTACCATACTATCTATGTAATATATATAAATTTCTGAATAGCCATTTATTAGTGTTCCTCAATTTTGTTTGAATATTGCAAATCAATTTAAACCCTTATAAAATGCAGTTGAGAATTAAAATTTACATTTTATTCAATCATCAGCATCTACAGTGTATTTATATATAGTCATTGTAACAAAGCTATCTCTTTCTGTTTGATGGCTTACTAATACATTGCTATTTTCGAGTGCTGACTTTTCCTTGTGAATGCAATTTTAGATCGCGAGAGTGGTACGAAACAGTTGTTGTTACTCTCAAAACACTTTACCTAAGTGTTTTTGCCCTACAAAGAAAAAAAGAAAAGAAAAAAAAAGTTTGGAGATTTGATATTTTACAAAAGTACTACTAGCAAGAACAAATCTTCAAAACCCAATTCATCACATTTTTCTATTTGAAAAGATATTTTCCATAGAAGTATTCCTATTTTCTAATATTAAGGAAAGGCTTTGTAAGAGTTAGGCGGGAGGTATCTTACCTTCGCTTATCCGCCAAATGACACAATGTCAATCAATCAGTTTAGATTATTATATCAATTTGATACCTAGAGGTGAGTCTCAATACTGAATTGTGAGCCCTGATATTTGCCTTGAACTTCATTGCAATCGCAAAATTCTGATCAGTAAATCTCTCGCCTCTGCTGGCATGTGTCTCAAAAGAGCAAGCATAGTACAATGCATGTGAGATTGAGGCAATGTCGAACTCAATCCAAGCTTCTTGCGTGTTCCTCTTGTGCGCATAATGCATTGTTTCGCTAGACGATAAACTACAGACCGTCAGATCAAATGTTAATAAGCGCATTACTGAGTAAGCAACCCTCAAATGTATTTACCACTATAAAACCAAGAGCCCAAATCGCTTACAACTTCCCAACAAAGAGCAATCTTGGCCTCAAAACAGGTGTAATCGTGTTCTACGACCTGACATTAGGTAAGGAATCACTTTTCAGTGATTTTTTGGGGACCGAGTTGATCATCGATTTTTGCCTTGTAGTAGCAAGGGAAAAATGGATGATTTTGAATGATGGAGGTTTTCACCTTGAAAACAAAGATTTCTACTAAGGTAATCCTAAGCTCAAACGAACCACAGTGAAGCATAGGAACATGTAAAAGTGTATTTAGATCAATTTACTATAGTGTTTGTAGACCTTCCCTCCAAAAAAGTGTTTTGCATTTTTCGGCAGTTACTCCCCATAGACTAAAGAAATCGCTTTGAAGTTAGAACCATCGGATTCTTTGTTCAATTTTACATGTAAAAAAGTAGAGAAATACCTGCTGTTCCAGTAGTAAGATTTTGTGTAATTGCCTCTGAAAGGCTTTCGGATGTCCATTTGCATGATCCAGCAGAGGACCAGTTGGAACAACCACTAAAATTCAATCCCAGCATATGCTGTATTTTGCCCTGGCAACACCTTTTGTATAGTAAACGACACTGTAGACGTCTAATTGCTTTCGCTACTAAGCTCCATCTCTGCCAGTATCACTCTGTAGGTCCCAATTGCACGTTGCTGTATTATGAAATCTGACATTTGAGTATTTACATGTTAAGGGTCCTTCCTCGTTGTTATTGGGCACGTTCCTTGGGTTTAGGTGACAGCTTTGGTGAGATGTTCTACTGCTATGGCTTTCTGAGCCGCATCGACGACACAGAATGGTCATATCTGATGAACAGTGCCTTATTAACTACTATTAAAAGGGATGTACACTATTTAGTAATGTCCTAAAATTTACAGGTTTTGCGAGTATTGAATAGACGCAAATGTAATATACCAATAGTTAAAACGGTAGCAGTGCTTGTATTAGAAACTCTACTTTTTCCGAGCACACAGACCCAATTTCAGGCCCTTTACAACTTACTCAGGTCAAGAGAATCTCAATCTAAGAGATAATCCCCCCCCCCTCCCACCAGTCTCTTGAATTGAGTTATGGATGTAGTTACAATAATAAATAAGCTTTGCTTTATTCAGATTGCTCTAATACGACGCAACATCCTAAGCTATTGACTTTCTGTCGCTCTTTGGCCAATCGAGATTGTAACGAGTTTCTGGTGCTCTATAAGACTTTAATGCCTCCATCATGTCTTTTGCTTCAGAGCATAGCGAGAAAATGTTGACATTTGCTGCATGGATGAATTTTTCTGTCATATTACTTTTTTTTTAGCATGCAAGTGACAAGCTGGCAACACATTGAATACATACCTTGTGCCGAAAAGTGAATGAAATCAACAAATAGTTTGTAAAAGTTTTTGGTGTTGAGCAATACAATGGGTTTCGAATGAACATTGAGCTGAGACCAGGTAATGATTTCAAGGACTTCTTCAAAGGATCCAAAACCGCCAGGCAAGCACACAAAAGCATCGCATTCCTCTTCCATACGCTTCTTGCGAGCGTGCATATCAGGTACAAGCACCGTCTCACACAGTTGCTTACTGCCATGACGGAAAAGAGGTTCAGGTACGATACCAATAGCCTTACCGCCATTATCCAGTGTTCCCCTGGCAACAGCGCCCATCAATCCTACAGATCCACCGCCATAGACGAGACGAATATTGTTTTCTGCCAACACTTTTCCAAGTTCTATAGAATGATGATAATGCAGATATTAGCTTTTTTTTTCCCCCATTGTAAACACATATTCTGTGCTACACATGATAGATAGATTACCATAGGCTTCTTGCTCATAAAGAGGATCAGCTCCACTGCCAGATCCACAGAATACGCAGACACTTTTGATGTCGACGTTTTTTGTTTCAACAGATTTAGGAAGAAAAGGGAGTGTGGTAGCCATGATGATTGTTTGTGTATTTTGAGATGAATCAAAGCAAGATTAACTCGAGAGAAGGGTTTATTTATACCCTATTTTTCTTCTGGGTACAAACCTCCAGCTCGTGACTAACATTAGCATCAATGATGTTGTAGAGATGACTCTACCATTACTGCATCTGATCAGATACATTGTAGTATACCTATACATATTCTTTTGAAGAGACCGACATTGCTTTCCATTGTTGAGAATACCCAAGTATGCATCGTATGCCATGCACTCTAGCTTTATCTGCATCTTTGACAGGCGTGACTCTATGAGTCAAACTGATACAAGGATCTTCCAATGCTGCTGCTGCGGTGAGATCTATATATACTACACTGCGCATGAATGATATTCCCGATTCGCAATCCCAATTTTTATTTCTCTCCTTTTTTCTCTCTCTTGTTATTTATCATGTATGCAAGAAGGAAAAGAATTGAGGCAGAGCAAAAGCTGTACAATGTACAACAAGGCAAAGTTCAAAAGCCAGATGTATACGGCACTCGCAAGAAACCACCCATGGCAAAGCATCATGATCCAGACGATGCGTTTTTCGGACATGTCAATGATGATGATGATAACTTAGTGATGAATTCAGATGCTGTATCAGCAGCAGAGTATCTAATAAAAATCAATCCCAACTCATCTATTCCCGTATGTTTTGTACATCAAATATATAGCATCTTGCCAAATAACAATACAGTGACAGATCGAGATTTGGTGAGTATATACATATCTATACACATGTAACATCATGGTCTGATTTGCATGAATTTCACAGCAACAGGCATTTACAAGTGGTACCTGGAGAAGATTTCACATCATTGGTGCCTTGGATGATGAACATATTCTCATGAAAACCTCTGACTATTGTACTATGATTGATCATGCTAAAGAGAAATGTCCTCCAAAAGTCGATGTCAGTATATATGGTAAGCAAGTGCGCACAGCACGAGAGCGTACATTACCAGTCTCTTATTATATACATCTGACATATAGATACATTCAAGAATACAGTGACACATGATGCAACGTTCAATCAAGTCTCGGTGACCAAGCAGGCGCTCATGGAAGCATGCCATTTCACTGAGCAAAATATAGCGTGAGTATGCATAGGAGATGTACCCCTCCCCCCCATTTTAATAACGATATATATACACCTACAGCCAACTTGTATCGTCTGGCCTACTTATTCCACATCACGTTCAGATGGATGTGTACTGGTATTCCATACATAATCAAGGCTCATTTATGTCTAGTCTGTCAAATGGCAGACTCCAAATATTACGCATCTTGAAAAGACGAAACACCAAGGATATCATGGAAAAGGTGCGCTATACACGTGTGTTTATTTGGAATGAAAAAAAAAAAGAAGAAGGATGCTCATAATGTACAAATGAATTGTAAAATGTATAGTTGCTGAAACAAAAGAAATTGAACAAGTCGAGTTTTAGTATCGAGTTCTTGATGCATGATTTGATTGGCAGTGGCAGAGTGGAAAAGTAAGAAAGAAGGGGGGGCATAGTAATAAGGTAATAATTTAACATGTACGATAGGTTTACAACTGCAATGGGGGATCTAATTCGTTTGACAAGTAAAGGAGAAAAGGGCATATAATAAAAGTGTATTTACAAGGCGTTGGCTAGTTTGGATTTGGATCCCCATTGGAATTCGTCTCTTCTCTTGGGGAGACATGGCTTTTCTTTGCTGATGATGATGCTGCTGCTTGATGAACAGGCGTTGCTGATGGCCGTGATTCTAAGATGGTTGGGATTGGATCGTGTGTCTCTGACATAACCATGCGTTTTGTATTTGGGTGGTGCAGATTTATTTACAATGTTGGAGGATGGGTTGGAATATTCTTTCCAATGCTGATATGATGCTTTTTGTTGTTTCTTGTCTTTTGTTTGTTGATACTGCTTGACAGTCTTGTGACGAATCTCTCGCTCAGCAGTGGTCTTTGCATTGGGTGCCATGAGTGGCTCTTGGCACTGTCTCTTTCGCGAGTTTTGTGTCGTGTAGTAATCACGCAAGTTGCGGTGAATGTCGTCCTGCTTGGTCATGGCGCTGCTGCGCTTTTGGATGTGGAATTGCTGCTGTGATGGCGTCGATGTCACGACACGGACCTTGCTGTGGATGGGAGCCACAGTGGACGGCTGCTGGTGGGGCAATTTAGACACGAGTGACGAAAAGACCTTTTTCAAGGTCGATGTAGTAGAGTTGGCGTGGGTCATGGAGACAGAGTTGGTAGTAGAGAATCTCATTTAAAAAAGTGGTGTTGTTGATCTGCAAAAAATGGAGAGAGAGAAAAAGCCAAAAGAACTGTGTGGGTGGTTTTATAGTGAAAAATCGAATCAAGTAATTGACAAAAAGTCCAGGACGAGAGTAGAGAGTTATTTATAAATATACACATGATGTTTACTATTTACACTTTTTTTGTCATTTAGCATGACATGATTCTGTTCTTTCCAAGTTTAAGCTTCCAGATCTCCACGTCTTGGTTTCCGACAGACTTGTTGTTGAGCAGCTTCTTGGGGATCATGCGGGCCTCAAACCCAAATGACTTGGCCTTGCTGATAAAGCCATCCACCACCGTGTCGTCTCTTCTCTCCATGGCAATGAATATCACAGTGGCAGGAGACGCATAGTAGCGAATGCAGTTGAGCAGGGGCTCTACCAGCTCGATTTCGTAAATGCAATCTGAAGCAATGATATAATCAAAGGGCTGCTGGTGGTTTTCTTGATCCATCCGTTGGAGCCAATCCAGCGACTGCACCGTGATCTTTGGCGGATCCATGGGGTCTGTTGTGTGTTGCAGATGATGATACCACCAGTCGGCAATAGCATCGATCGCTGTATCACAGTTTGGCTGGAGCACGCGATCGACCACTTCAGGCAGATCAGTCAAGACGGTTTCAAATCCCAAGGAAGCCATGACAAGACCACCGAGCCCACATCCGCTGCCCAGTTCCAAACAGGTCTTGTTGTTCTGCACTTGGCTCTGCTTGAACGTGGGCTTCTTGATGCTGTCAAACAAATAAAAGGCCAGCAGTTTGGCTGAATCCCATACAGTGGTGCCGTGGTTTTGTGTATTGTTTTGCTGCCTCAGATGCAATTCAAATGAAGGATTTAATTTAATGGAAAAAGTAGAAAGCGATTTCGTGTCTGACAAATCTTGAAAATCCATGTTGATGCACGTATTTGTTTTGTTGTTGTTCTAAAAGGTCCAGATTTTCCATGTCGAAAATTTTTCAGCTATAATAGCTTGGCTAATAAATGCAGCTGTTGTGTGGTGGACCTGTAATTTGCTCGGTCCCAATTGAAAAAAAGAAATTCAGGAACCATTCCTGGGGGGGGGGGCTGATCTCCCTGACTTTTTTTGTCCCGCACGGATAGAAACAAGACACTCGTATCATGAATGCAGACGTGTTCCAAAACGAATGACATGCACGGAATCCATGGAAAAAGGTTTGTTTGTATAATGTTTTTTTAGGCCTATTGACTGGGCGCATAGATTGTGCTACATTGCACACACACACAAGGAAATGTTGTCAATTGACCATTGACCATTGAAATGAATTGCCGTTTAAACCAGCAGGCGTCTTTTGGTCAGGGAGAGAGAGGAGTTCAGCCGGCCGGCCGGTTGACTAGACAATAATTGACAGCTCTCCCCTCTTGATTGTAAATCACACTGTCTCTGAAAATAGATGTGTGTTTTTTATTTATAAATGCCCCTTGATGTCCTAATCATCCTCCTCGTCAGAATCTTCAATGATTCTCTTGCTTCGATATTGCTACAGTAAAACGCATCAACAACACACGCTTGATATAAAAAAAGCAAACGGCTTACCTTTTTGTCCTTTTTATTCAGCATTTTCTGATAGTCAGTTTCAGCAGCATCGCCTTCTGCATTCTCTTCATCTTCTTCGTCCATCTCCTTTCTCTTTCGTCCTCGCTTCTTTGCCTTCTTTTCCTCGTCAAAATCAACGTCCTCGACCTGCTGGCTGGCCATCAGCAGATTGTCTTCTCTGACCTTCTCCATCAAGCGACGACGGTTCTCCTCCATGCGTTCGTTTTCGAGCTGCTGCTGTCTGATCTTTTCCTGCTCTGCCTGTTTGAGTTTGTTGCGCTCTTCTTCGCGCTTCTTTCGTGCCATGTTGAGCTTGCTTTCTCTCTCCTGCTCGAACTGCACCTGCTCTACCAGCTTTCTGTCGAGCTGCACACGCAAGGTCTCACCATAACGCTCACGCTGCTCGGTGATCTTTTTATCGTACAGGGTGTGTTCTGTGACATTGATCAGCATGCGGAAGGTGCGCTGGCCGCATTCCAGGCATCGCAGTGCGCGACGGATGCTGTCTGAAGTACGTTGATCCTGGGCTAGATCTGAGATTTGCTGGGCGTAGGATTGCTGCACAAGCGCCAAGTTGTACTGTGTGGTTTTGTCAGAGGGGGCAATGTGGAGTGCCTTTTCTGTGCTTTTCAGTGACTGATACATGATCTCGGGGTCCTTGTCGACCTTGGAGAGAATGAACTGTGTTCTGGCAAGACAGAGCAGCAGATTGGTGTCCTTGTTGTTGAAGAATTTCTTGAGGGCATTTTCGTACTGGCGTAGATGCGTCTGTTAGTAGTCGCCGCAGCAAATGCACAAGATGACACACTTACCATGACAATGGCCTGCTTGTACAGCTTCAGCTCGACATAGACATGCGCCAAATTGACCCACACGCTGGCATTGTTGACAGCAGCTTCACGCACTTGGTTGAACAAATCTCTGGCTTGCTCGTGATGTCCGTTTTCAGCAATGATGATGGCTAACCCGTTGGCAGCATACGCATTGGTGGGGTCGCGTCTCAGTGCTTGTGAGTAGAAATTAACAGCCAGTTTGTACGCATCCGCACGAGCCTGCTTTGATTTGTCGCCCTTGAGCTCTCTCGCTGTGGCAGCGTGGTAGTTGCCGAGAGCAACATGTGTGTAGAGGTCGTTCTTGTCGCAATCCTTGAGCACTTTTTCGTAGGATCGCTTGCTCAGCTTTTCTGAATCTGTTGCCTGTGCTTGTCCAATCATGATCCAGGCTTTAGCATCGTTGGCCTCTGTGTCAAACACTTCTTTATAGTACTCGATGGCGTCTGCTGATCTACCCAGGGATTGTTCTATCGCACCCAACCTTAAATGAGCTTGTTGCAGAGAGTAGGTGAGTCTCGATTGGGATTACACACACTCTATTACAACCCCACTTACCATCCGTGTATCCAGGATAATCCTCTACCAGCTTCTTGTAAATGGACACTGCCTTTTCAGTCTCCAATCGTTCTTCGTAGAGTCGAGCCAAGTTGTAGCTCATGGTGAGCTTGAGGTTCTTTTCGGTGCCCACGCTGGACTCGCTCTCCTTGATGGCAAGGCTGTAATAGTTTTCAGCGTCGTTGAGGTTGCCCAGTGTCTGATGCATCACGGCAATGTTGTTGAGCAGTTCAGGCTTGATTTCCTTGACGCGTTCTTGAGTCACCACGTCGTCTGTGGGCAAATGCTCCAGCAAGGCCAGCGATTGCTCATAGTATTTCAATGATTTGGCACTGTCCTTTTCTTCGTACATTTCAGCAATCTCAATGGCCAACAGAGGATCGTCGTTGGCGTTCTCCAGCAGCTTGCTAAACAAGGCGAGCGACTTGTCCTTCTTTCCAGACAGGCCGTACAGCGAGCCCAGCACCTTGATGATTTCCACGCACTCGGGCTCTGCCTTGTGCAGCTTGTCGAAAATCTCAATGGCAGCGTTGTTTTCGCCCTTTTTCAGCTGCATCTGGCCCATGCCAAACTGAGCCAATGTGTGGTGCGGGTTGAGCTCCAGCGCCTGTGCGTAAAACTTGTAGGCATTGTCGAACTCCTGCATTTGGTGGTGCGCTCTGGCAATCTGATACGACGCTTCTGCCTTCATGACATCGTTGGACGCATTGCTGAGGGCTCTGGAAGCCGATGTCATGGTCTTTTCAAAATCACGTGTCAGGAAAAAGTGGTTTGCCATCATGTTGAGCACAGCGGGATGCTTCTTGTTGACCATGTGCGCCTGTTGCATGTGCTGCAGACCGTGGCGCAAGGACGTCTCTTGCTGCACAAGGCCACTCTCGACTGATTTCGATTCGTTCAATTCAAGGATGGCCAGCATGATGAGCGCTGTAGCGTTGGGGACGGGGCTGATATCAATGCATCGTTTCAAGGCAGCCTTGGCTTCCGTGTACATTTTCAGTTGAGCAAAGCACTGTGCAATGCCCAGCCGAATCTCGACGCCTGAAAACTTGCCTCGCGAGTACTTGAGCGCTGTCTGGTACGTCTTGAGCGCTTGCTTGTAGTGCTGCAGGTGGTACTGGATCTTGGCTCTGCCCAGCAAGGCGGGAATGCAGTTGGGTCTCTTTTCCAGCACCATGTTGAAGGAGCGAGAAGCGTCGTCGACTTTTTTGAGCAAAATGTAGAGGTTGCCCTTGACGACAAAGGTGGGCTCGTACTGGTTGTAGATGCGGTCGGCTGCGTTGATGGACTGTGTGGCGTCTTCGAGGTACTTTTGGCGTTGTGTGTTGTCGGTTTCCTTCTTTGCCAGACGCATGTAGAGCGTGGCAATCAGTGTCAAGAGAGGCAGCTTTTGGCGAGGTGTCGTGTGGGGTGATTGACTTGCTGTGAGGTGTGTGTGTTAGATTGGTTACATGTGTCAAACAGGGCTATTTACCAGTAGTCAAACCAGCTTGAACCACACTGATACTCTGCTCAATCTTGTCTTGTTCATAGTATTCAATCTAGATGTGCATCCATCAGTATACTCGACACGTTACAGAACGCATGCAACACTACTACTTTACCGCAAGCATACGATAATAAGGCAAACCCACGCTTTCTTGGCGAAAAATGTCTGTCAGCTCGGTTGAATTGGTGGGCAAATCGTTGCAGACGACTTCCAGCACTTGTTCGTGTTGCAGAGGCACTTCAATCGTCTTGGATCGAGCGCCATAGTTGTTTCCATAGTTTGCAGATGCCATTAGTAGTAGAATGAAAACTTGTCGCCCATCAAAGACACCAATTGAATTTGGTCTTTATAATAGAGGAGCGTGGTGAAATAAGCCTCCAAACAATCCCGACTCCTACTAGACACAAAAATGTGTGTGTGTGGTTGATAACAAGTCGTCTCTTTTTATGTGTGTCTATGGAGAACATACGTCACTCGTTAACACGTAACTTTACGCGGCACACACAAGTAGGTCCATCATTTTGTCTTGATCAAGAAACACACTTCTTTCTTCTAATAATTAAACTAGATGACAGCACTTACATCTGCCAGTAAGTTTCTCTCTCTTTCTTTCTCTTACGAAAACAACCAAGCCATAGCCCTATTCAACACTTATTAATCTGCATTTCCAATAGACGGCATTATCGCTTTACTCGATGAAAAGCAACCTGAATTGAAAGTTTATGCTTTGCAACAACTCAACTCGTTGGTTGATGAATTCTGGGCAGAGATCTCTGACTCTATTGCAAAGATGTAAGGCATTTGTGCACTGGATTGTATTGTTGGATTGCGTGTTATACTAATGTTGCTCTAGTGAAATCCTTTACGAAGATGCCTCGTTCACGCAAAGAGAATTGGCTGCTTTGGTTGCCTCCAAGGTAAGTTTTTCAAGTGTGTGTGTACATGTGGGTGGCAGTGCGTCAGTAACCATGGCAACTAGGTCTATTACAACTTGGGTGAATTGGATGATTCACTTACCTTTGCTCTTGGTGCAGGTCAAGCCTTTGACCTTTCAGAATCTTCTGAATACGTAACCACCATTATTTGTAAGCCCGTCGTCTCACATTTTACATGAATCCCTTTGTGTAAAACTGACACCCTTTTATCACACTAGCCAAATGTATCGACAAGTACATCCACCTTAGATCCAGCTCAGAAACACCTGAGGAAATCGACCCCAGACTGCAAGACATTGTAGAGAGAATGTTCCAACGCTGTGCTGAGGATTGCGAATACGAACAAGCCATCGGTATTGCGCTCGAGTCAAGACGCCTCGACATTGTGAAATCCATCATTCAAAAGGGCGATGCCAGCAAACTCTTGTCGTACGTGCTCGATGTGTGCATGACGTTGGTGCAAAACCTAGAGTTCCGTAACGAGGTCTTGCGATTGCTAGTGGATCTGTACAAGACATTGGAGAACCCTGACTACATCTCCATCAGCCAGTGTTTGGTGCATTTGAACGACTCTTTTTCTTGTGCAGACATGTTGAAGAGTTTGGTCGAAAAGGACAATGAGTTGATGGCCTATCAAATTTCATTTGATTTGGAGGAAAATGCTACACAGGAATTCTTGTCAAAGGTGTCTTTGGAATTGCCTGTTGAACCCGAGACTGAAAAGACAGAAGGTGCTGCTGCTGCTGCTGCTGCTACAGAGGAGGAGGAAAAGGTGCGTGTGTGTGTGTTTTCATGTATACAGACGAGTACTCATGTTGCATGATTTTTTTCTTTCTTACAGCCCAAGCTCGATACACCTTACAAAAAGATCAAGTCCATCTTGTCTGGCGAAGAGTCCATTCGTCTCCATCTCGAATTCTTGTATCGCAACAACCACACTGACTTGTTGATCTTGAAGAACACAAAGGTAAAAAAAAAAAAAAATTGAGGAGGAAAAAAGAGGTTTAGCAGTGTGTATTAAATACAAGATTAGAATGCTTTGGAATCAAGAAACTCCATCTACCATTCTGCTGTTACCTTTGCCAATGCTTTCATGCAAGCTGGTACTACCAGCGACGAGTTCTTGCGCCAAAATCTTGATTGGTTGTCCAGAGCCACCAATTGGTCCAAATTCAGTGCCACTGCTGCTCTTGGTGTCATTCACAAGGTAAAAAAATAGAAAGAGTGGGGGGGGGATAAATGGGACAGTGAATTAAGAACAAGCTTTAAATAGGGTCAATTGGCTCAATCCATGAATTTGTTGGCCCCTTACTTGCCTCAAGAAGGTGTCAGCGGCAACAGTTCCTACTCTGAAGGTGGCTCCTTGTACGCATTGGGTCTCATCAATGCCAACCACGGTGCTGAAGTCTTGAATTTCCTCAAAAAGGCCTTGAAGGACACTTCGGACGATGTCATTCAACACGGTGCCTGTCTCGGTCTTGGTGTGGCTGGTATGGCCACTGCCAACGAAGCCATCTACGAAGACCTCAAGAACGTGCTCTACGGTGACAACGCAGTGGGCGGTGAAGCTGCTGGTTTGTCCATGGGTTTGATCATGCTGGGTACTGGCAACGAGGAGGCTGTGGAGGATATGCTCCAATACGCGCACGAAACACAGCACGAAAAGATCATCCGTGGTTTGGCCATTGGTATTCCCTTCATCATGTACGGCAAGGAGGAGCAAGCAGACGCATTGATCAAGAAGATGTTGGAAGACAAGGACCCCGTCATTCGCTATGGTGGTATTTACACGATTGCCATGGCTTACAGTGGCACTGGTAACAACAAGGCTATCCGCCGTTTGCTTCACGTGGCTGTCAGCGATGTCAATGACGATGTGCGTCGTGCTGCTGTCACGTCGCTCGGTTTTGTCTTGCTGCGTAACCCCAAGCAAGTGCCTCGCATTGTCCAGCTCTTGGCTGAAAGCTACAACCCTCATGTCAGATACGGTGCCACCCTTGCCCTGGGTATCTCTTGCGCTGGCACTGGCTACTTGGACGCGCTTGAGCTTCTGGAGCCCATGACCAAGGATCCCGTCGACTTTGTGCGTCAAGGTGCCTTTATGTCTCAGGCCATGATCTTGATTCAACAAACTGAAAACACAAACCCCAAGGTCGCTGGTGTCCGCAAGCTCTATGAAAAGATCATTAGCGACAAGCACGAAGACCCCATGGCCAAATTCGGCGCTGTCCTGGCACAAGGCATTCTCGATGCCGGTGGCAGAAATGTCACCATCTCTCTGTTATCTCGCACGGGACACGCCAACATGCCAGCCATTGTGGGCATGGCCGTCTTTACACAATTCTGGTACTGGTACCCCTTAACGCACATGCTCAGCTTAGCGTTCACACCCACTGCCATCATTGGCCTCAACAAGAACCTCGACACACCTCGATTTGAGTTTGTCTCCAACGCCAAGGCATCCTTGTTTGCCTATCCTCCTGCACTGAAGCCACCATCCGCCACTGTGGTTGAAAAGGTCGCTACTGCCGTTTTATCGACAACTGCCAAGGCCAAGGCCCGCGCAAAGAAGATTGAAAAGGAAAAGGGAGACCAAATGGACATTGACGACGATAAACCTGCAAGCCTCAAGGACGAAGAGATGGCTGAAGATGACAGCAAGAAGGAAGAACAGCGCAAACAAAAGAAGAAGAAGGAGGAGAACTTTGAGATCCTCGAGAATATGGCTCGTGTTGTTCCTGCACAGCTCAAACACATTGCATTCAAGGAAGATTCGCGCTACACACCCGTCAAGCACCAGAATGTTGGCGGCATCATCATGTTGGTAGATAACAAGCCTGACCAAGAAGAAGATTTGATTCAGCCTCGTGTTCCCTCTGGAGGTAAGTGTGTGTGTGATTTGGAGTATATAGAATGCTTATTGATCGCGTGTATTTTTAGATGCATCAACAAGAAACGCAGCAGAAGAGGAGGCAGCTCCTTTTGAGCCTTTCGAGTACCCATTTGAAGATTAAATCTATCCCCACAACAAACAAAAATAATTAAAATTGATCCACACTGTCTATACAACGATTTATGCTTTATTCATGTTGGGTGTCTAGCTAGTAGAGAGATCATTAGCCGATTGAGAGACTTGTTGGGCACTGTGTGGACTCTGATGATTGTTCAAAAGTGAAATTTCTTTACACTAATGCACTTGTTGTGCCATTCAACATCTTTACCCGATACGTGTGTTTCACTTGTGCTTTAGCTCAACCATCCATGCAAACAGATCTATTGGCTTTTTTGATGCTTTACAATATGAGGACATTGCAAACTTTACTTTATGTAGCTGTTAACGTCAAGCAATAGTTCAAAGATATTGATCCCATGCAAACTAGACATTTGAATGCTTTTGCAAAGCACATTATCTTTATTAGCTTTGATACAAAAAAGTCATGATTTGTGTATGAGATTTCAAACATTAGGTTCTTTTTATTTCAATTAATGAATCATATTGCAGTGATTAATTTCCTTCACATTAAACACATCATAGATAATGTCATTCTATCAGTAAATGAAAAAATTTTCACGAGGTTTGTTAAACTTGTCAGCGATGCGATAAAATCGCTGAGGAGGAGACAATCTGGGGGGTCTTGAGGGCGGCCACTCTTCTTCTTCTTCTGTTGCTTCTGGTGATGGTGGTGAGGGAACCTCAGGCTCGGGAGGAGGAGGAGTAGGCGTGAGATGAGGTGGTGGTAGAGGCACACTCACCCCTGCTTGCTGCATCAGCTTTGTGATCTGCTCGATGCAGCAGCGATGACAGCAGAATTGCTGTGGGTCGATTTCGACGTTGAATGTGTCATAGCAGAGTTTGTGGTAGCGCTGCTGGCAAAGGTAGCACTGAAAGTATCTGCTTTCTCTGCCAACAGCGCTACCACAAACTCTGCTATGACACATTCAACGTCGAAATCGACCCACAGCAATTCTGCTGCCATCGCTGTTGCGACATCTTTGGTGAAGGTGCTGATGGCTGCGGTATCATTCGTAGTGTTTGTTTTGTCTCTGGCGTTTCTGGATGCAATAGAGGAAGCATACAAGATCCATCATAGAAATGTAAAATGGAAGGAAAAGGATGAATGTCTGCAAAGCAGCAATGGGGGCAAGGTAAAGGATCCATATTGAAGTTGTAATGTAGAAGAAAGAAAGAAGAAAAGATAGAGAGGATAAGATTGATGCTGCGTGGGCTGCTTTTATATGATAAGCGATTTAATCATGTCATTATTGCATTGATCGGCTCTGTTGACCACATTCTATTACTTGTGGCAATCATCAGATTTACGTATTTATTTCGTTTCTTTTAGAAAAATTTCACATCAAAGCATAGCTACATGATCAAGGTATGATCATAGTCTGATCATAGCTTGATCATAGCCTAATCATAGCTTGATCGCATAACCTGATCGCATAACCTGATCGCATAACCTGATCGCATAACCTGATCGCATGAGTTGGTCGCATAATTTGATCATTAGCCTAATCGTATAGCTGTATAATACAACTGCATAAATATAAAGCGCATTTATCAGGAGCACCACCTTTGACATGACGTTTAATTAATAGGCGAAGAGGGGCAGATGGCTGTATACTATACAACTGCATAAATACCAACAATGTCAAACAATGGAAAGTCTTGATGCTCTTCCAAACACTGCTAAAATAATACCAAACAAGCCTTGCAGCTGACTGTATCGCCATATTCAAGCACTCATTCAAAAAGTTTGCTGACAAGTATGAATCCCACAATGAACGTTTTCGCCAAGCAATGCAAAAACAAATTACGCAACAATTGCGATGCTGGTGTGCTGGACTTTGGGTCAGTCAAGATCATCGCCCGTAGCAAAAGCATCACGGCAAGTGTTTTATCATACATATTTTCCTTTTTCCAGCCATTACTGATTTGAGTGTGTTTCGCATGATAGCATTGGAGATCATTGTATACGGCAGCAGTTGCAGAAGATGTATACAAAGATAAGACGGACATGATTGAGCAAACAAGAATCCTTCCGCCATCATCATAGGCTTCCACATTAAAAAGAGACTCTGATGGTCTCAATGACAGCGCAAGCAAGAGCCGCAACAACAAAAAGTCAAACCATCTAATGCCTGCCGATTTAAGAGGGTTGCCTTTGGACGACAAGTTGGGCAAGATGGCAAAAGCGTTGTAAGCTCTAAAATATGCATACCTATAATTAGCAACGAGTGCTCATACATCTACCTTATCTTACTTAGTGATGAAGACAATATCTTGGATCTTGCATCTCCTGGGCAGATACCCTCTCGATTTTTCAAACAAATGAAAGACATTGGCTCTCATCTGGAAGTCCCCCTGAAACTCACCTGCACAAGAGAAGAGTGCGACGTTCTCATCAACGTATCAGAGGCAACATCGCTCAAGGAGATTGAAGATATTATCAAGTCAATTCAGTGGTGTCCAGCAGAACCTTTAATACCATCTAATTTGTAGAAGCAAAAATAGCACAAAGGGATTAGGATCTTACTAAATTCTCCCACTAATTCAATTTACACATCTTGATAGTACATAAATGGAGGAGGTGTATCTTATAATTGATGCTTTTGAAAGCCCCAGAAAGTTTATTAATATCCTTGTGGATGACAATATAGTCTAGCAATTACGAATTTATTATTTTATGACACTATGATGTTAAGTTTATAATAGGATTTGATTTAATGTTGAGCTACTACAGCAGCAGGATTCTCAGAACCCAGCTTTAATTGATCCACCACTTGCTCGATTTCAATCTCTTGTGTGGCAACCTTGTTGTCAGCAGGTGGATTCTCAGTATTGGCTGTAGAGTCCGAGTTGAGTGATTTTGTGGATAATCCATCATCTTCTTGTTGTCTTTTGTCATCTTGATTCTCTTGTTCGAAATCGCCTTCATCTTCTATATCGCTATTGCATTGACTCTGGGATATACTATCGCATTGCTGTTCTTGCACTTGACTGAGGGGATGGCACTCTTGTTTATCGCTGATGCCAATTTCTGCAGCTCTTGTCAAGGCTAAATTGACTCTCTACCATGTTCAGAGCTGTTAGATCCCAATGCAAAAAATCGGCAACGTAAGTTCAGTTACCATTGCTAGTCTATATTCAAAATCATAGTTGGTGTATGACAGGGCAATCTCCCAGAATCCCTTTCCTCGCACTCTTTGATCCAAATGCCAAGATGTCATACCCACCTCCCTACATGCCAAGTTCACTTTAGATTAGCCAACATACTACACACCACGCCATGTCATGTCCTTTACTTACCAATACGCAAAAGGAACAATCCACTTGTCAGTAGTCATTTTGTTTTTGTGATCCACAATCCAATTGAGATGAATGATGGACTCTTGGTAACGTCCCATGGCGCTCAAGATGGACGCTTTGATGAGCAGCAGAGCTCCTCTCTGATCATGGTACTCTGGTGGTGGTGTCTCTGGCAAAAGCTCTGTTGTACGGATACCGTATTCCAGTTTCTCTGCTTCTAGAATCCTGCTCAGTGCGTAATCTGTCAGTGCCAGATTTTGTTCCAACTGTGTCATTTCCATAAACTCGTAAGCGTTAAAGAGATACATGTATTCCAGCGCGCACATGGTCATGTCCATGTCCTGATAGCCGCTGGATTGGAATAGCTTGACCTTGCGTAAAATGTACTGCTCAATGCCATGGGTGCTCGAGTTTTTGCTGCTGCTGCTGCTTGATGCCATGAGTTGAGGGATCTCTGCAAAAGCCAGGATAGCCTCTGTGCGATGACCCATCATATCCAAGCAAGCGCCCGTCAAGTACTTGAAGATGGGTTGAGACCAGTATCTCTCTTTAAACAGCGTCTGGAAAATGGCAGCTGCTTCCGCCCACTTGTTCTTCATCATGTGGTTGAATCCAATTTCGTAGCTGCACATGTGAAGCACCTCGACTTCTGCCCATTCATTCTTGCTGGTTTCAATAGCGTACACAAAGGATTGAGTCGACAGCGCCAGATTGCGAGCCAGTCGAGATGTCTTGCCTGCAAAGTACAAAAAGATGGCCGAGTTGGGAAACGTCTTTTGAGCATCCAAGAGTGTCTCAATAGCGGGCTGTGTGTACTGGTCTGCTAGTATTTGAGGACACAGGCTGGTCAGGGTGGTGTAATAAGCCAACAGCATGACAGACGACATGGAAGCTCTTGCTCTGCGGTCTTCAAGACACAGCTTCAACAAGGCGAAACCTAAATGCTTGTCTGCCTTCCACCCAAATGCTGCTACGGTTCTTAGGATCTTTTGCGGCAATGAAGAGAGCACCAAATGCACAGCACCAATGCCAAACTGGATACCGGAAATTGTGTCTCTGTCAATGTACTCGTTGTGCAACTGTCCCATTCGTTTGTACTCTTGCCAAACAATGCTGTAACTAGAGTAGGCTAATCTCAAGTGTGAGTCATGGGTTTTGGTTGCCAACAAGACGTTTGTAAAAGCACTTGCCTCTTCTCAGATTCAATCCGCATTTGATGTACCCTGTAATTGTTTCTTGCAAAAGATAGAGTATAGCTATTTGCAGGCATGCCTCTGCCTTCACTACATGAGCCCTCAGGACACCGTTGGGTACCGTGTTTACTTTGTGCGTTTCCAGGGCCTTGGGTTTGGCAGGAGACACGTTGGTAGGCACGCCTGAGCCGCGAGAGAATTTGATCGAGTTACAGTAAGATGTAAAGTACTGTATCACCGTGCCTCCTACACGTTTCCTTGTTGCATTGTCGATTTGCGCGCTAGCCAGATTGTAGGTGGACATGAGCACTTTGATGGCATTGTCTGTTGCCTGCGTACTGTTGGACTGGTGTGTTTGTTAGTTGCATTGCCTCCTTTTTTTTCCATGTGTTTTTAACTAAATACCATGAGTGCTATCAAGAAGAACAAAAAGTGCGTCAGTATCAGCAGTTCAACACTGAGCCATTTGTAGGCTTACCTTTCAAGAATACCATGGAGCCTAAACCAAGTGCATGAAGCGGATCACTGCATGTCAAATGTCAATGAGTTGAAATCCCTCACCACAACACACTGTATCCAATACTTGCCTGTGCGCATTTTCTTCAAACAATCGTTTTGCCTTCATGAACCGATTACTAAACAAGTGATGCATGGCTCTTAATATTGGCTCATCTAGACAGAGGATTAGACCTTCCCTTCTGATCCATCATAAGCCTTCTGCTATTCACTCACCTGCTTTCTCTTGTTCACGTGGTGTGAGGTTATTTGGTTTGACAGACTTGGGATCAATGCAATCCAAGACGATCAAATTTGCAGATCCGGTTGTGCTACTGTCTCTGCTACAGGTGGTATGGGTCGTCGTCGAGACGCCATGATCCAATTCGTAATCAACAATCACTGCCTCTTCGCGCTTGAGTCCCTTGGATCCAAATGTTGCTGCTGGCAAGACGCTTGTTGCTGTTGTTGCTGCTGCTGCTGTAGCCAAAGAGCTCGTTGATGGTGGAGATGACATTGGCTGATCTGCAACGGCTTTTGTTTCAACAGGCTTTTGCTCCTCCTCCTCCTCCTCTTCTTGTTCTGTAAGTGATGTTTGAAGTGCATTGATGACGAGTCCCAATTCAAGTGGGGCAGTGTGATCATGGTTACTATCAAAACTGCTCATGCTGGAACGGCTGCTGCTGCTGCTGCTGTTGCTACTGCTGCTAATAGTGGTAGATGTCTCGGTGGTAGCATACTCCAATTCTTTGTCATTGTGTACTTGCAACACTGCAACTGGAGGTTCGTAAGATGTCTTGTTGTTGTTGTTGTTGTTGTTCATGATGGATATGTAGCAGAAAAAGAAAAAGGGAGGGAGGGAGAAAAAAAGAAACGAGATATCACATCATTTTATATATCGTTTGCGGCAAAAAAAAATGTCAAATTAAGGGGAAGAGCATAAGGAGGCACACAAGCAATGTCAATTTGTACATAAATATATACACCTTCTTGTTGCTCCTTTTCAATATATACTTTTATAATGTGCTTCTCTTTACTGTTTCTTGCTGCTGCTGCTTTGTATAAACACAGCTCCTTTTGTTTTAATATAAGCTTCTTGGATGAATTAGACAACATGATGTCTATTTAATCAACATGTCTCCTTTCTTTCTTTCTCTGCCTTGATGATGATGATGGAGCATTTTACTCTGCGAAACATGAACAATTAATTGGTCTTGGTATCAGTATATTGCAAGTTTAGAGAGCGTGTGTGTTTCAGGTTTGTATCTCTTTTTGCGCATGCATTGCGCTCAAAGAAGCATGCTTTCAAAGGCAATGTGCTATATAGTGCTCCAATAAAAAGTCAAGCTAAAATCCCGTGTAAAGAGAGCGATATACTACACATTTGGCATACATGGAGCCAAGCTGGTGGCATTGTATACCTGGCTCATGGCACTTGGGATCTATCCATGCTATACACACCGTATTTCTAGATTCACCAAGCAAATCCCTTCCTTGATGAGACTCCCCCCAATCAAAACCCGCCCAGCTTGCATTACTAATATATTAGAATCCAGGGTTTGGATCCAATTCTCCTGTTCACAGCAGTGACTCACTATAAATTAGGTATAATTCTCACAGCTTTCACTTGTCAATTTCTAATACATTTATCAGCATGTCGATAATTTCCAGGGCATTCACAACAGCAACAGCAACAGCAGCAGCAACAGCAACAACCGCTGGACCCTTTAAGCTAGCCATTGTAGGCAGTGGACCAGCTGGTTTCTATACAGCACATCGATTATTAAAAGAATGGCCAAATACACAAATCGACATGTTTGATAGTTTGCCCGTACCTCATGGTCTTGTGCGATTTGGTGTGGCTCCAGATCATCCCGAAGTCAAGGTAAGCATCTCTTTTTTTTTTTTTCTCTTGTCGAATACAAACTTACACACACACATACTTGGCAAATTAGAATGTCATGACAACTTTTGATAAAGTCGCTGAAGATGATCGATTCCGTTTCCTTGGTAACGTTCCTATTGGCACCAATGACAGCAAATCACTGGGCATCAAGGACCTACAAGCCCATTTTGACGCTGTGCTTTTATCTTATGGTGCCAGTGAAGACAGAAAGATGGGGATACCTGGTGAAGACACATTCGGAGTCGAGTCGGCCCGAAGCTTTGTCGGTTGGTACAATGGTCATCCGTACTATAGAGATTTGAAGCTGGCATTGGATGATACAGAGACAGCTGTTGTGGTGGGTCAGGGCAATGTGGCATTGGACATTGCTCGTATCTTGCTCAGCCCCATTGATGAATTGAGAAAGACGGATATCACAGAATATGCCCTGGAGGCATTGTCCAAGAGCAGAATCAAGCATGTGCATGTGGTAGGTCGAAGAGGACCTGTTCAGGTGAGTTGGAGGTGAGTTGGAGGTGACACCGTGTGTGTATGCTAAATAAACTATCCAGGTGTCGTTTACTTCAAAAGAACTAAGAGAGCAAATGGCGCTTCCTGGCGTGGCATTCAAGGCAGACATGGACTTTATCAAGCGAGAAATTGCAGAATCACAGCCCTTTATCAGCAAGAACCGACCCCTGAAGCGTTTGATGGGATTATTAGAAAAGGGATCGCCTACCAAGCAAGCGGACAAATCATGGACAGCTCAATTCTTGCGTAGCCCTGTACAAGTGTTGGCAGCACAAAACGATCGTGTCAATGGCATTCGGTATGAAATCAACCGCTTGGAAGGGCCTTTAGAAAAGAGACGTGCTGTGGGCACTGGCGAATTTGAATCACAAGCATGCGGTATGGTGTTTACAAGTATCGGGTACAAGAGTCTGCCTATCGAGGGTGTGCCATTTGATCATGATCAAGGCAGAGTGCCCAACACGTATGGCAAAATCGTAGACGAGAATCATCATGAACTGGCAGGCATGTACACGGCTGGTTGGCTGAAGCGAGGTCCTACCGGCGTGATTGTATCTACCATGACAGATGCCTACGAAACAGCAGACACCATTGTGGATGATTTAAAGAATGGCAAGGACATGTTGTCTGTTTCATCTGAGGCTGGAGATATTGATGGATTGCTCAAGGAGCGTGGTATTCAACCTGTCAGTTACCAAGACTGGAAACAGATTGAAGCTGCCGAGTTTGCTCTGGGCCAACAACTGGGTAAACCGAGAGAGAAATTCTCGAGAATACAAGATATGCTGGCTGTTCTTGGTCGTTCCTGAATATCAAGCAATCATAAAATTTAGACTTTTTTTGTTGTTACTACTGGTGAAACAAGTGGAAGAATGGCTCCTCTTGAATAAAGTATATGTTGAACATTACACATTTTTATTAGTTGGTAGTAGTTAGGAAAAAAAAGTTTTTTGCCTCTTCTTCTTCTTCTTCTTCTTCTTCTACTACACTCACTCTCTCCTTGATCATCAACACCACCATGGCGGTACTGACAGATGAACAGCTTTCCAACCTAAAGCTGTACAAGTACTCGAGCATTGACAAGTCGTTTTTAACGAAATATGTGCTTCGTCATTACTGGGATGTGTGCATCAAGTTGTTTCCTTTAAACATGGCGTAACTATACTATACCATCCAACCCGCATTGACACCTATTGACTTGTTTATACAATAGACCCAACCTCATCACATTGACTGGCTTGATGTTTATGATTTTCAACGTCATTCTTGTCTTTATCTATGTGCCTACCATGGAAGCTCAAGATGCAGGACCCGCTTGGATTTACTTTTCATTTGCGCTTGGCTTGTGGCTCTACTCGACCTTTGACAATGTGGACGGCCGTCAAGCCAGAAGAACAGGCACATCCAGCCCACTGGGCGAGCTGTTTGATCACGGCTGCGATGCCATCAATTGCTCGTATGCTGCCATTATCCAGATGTCTGCTCTGGGGCTGGGACACACGCACCAGGCTGTCGTTATTTATGCTATTGCCACTGCGGGATTCTACCTGTCGACCATTGAAGAGTACCACACGGGCACACTGTATCTCGGCTACGTCAATGTCCCTACAGAAGGCGTGTGTCTGCTGTGCATCATGTATGTCATCTCGGGCATCTATGGCCCCCTCTTTTGGAAGCAGACGTTGGGATCCGTCTTTGGCAGCAGCAGCCATGTGCTGCCTTCTTTTATGCAACCATGGACACTGATCGACGCTTACATTTGGTTTGTTGGCATCATGTTTTTGGCGACGCATGTGCCCATGTGGTAAGTGTGTGTGTGGTGTATTTAGGTGCGCAGACAATTGACACATGTCTCTAGTTTTTATGCCATGTACAAGGCGTGTCGTCAAAAGAGCAAGCCGTTTATTCGCAGCATGGTGTACGACAACTGGCAAATCACGCTCTACACCGTCTCGTTCTACATGTGGGTCACCTCGCCCTATTCCTTCATCCTGTCGCATCAGCACTATGCCATCTACTTGCTGGCTGTCGGCATCGTGTTTGGCCGCATCTGCTCCAAGATCATATTGGCGCACTTGACCAAATCAGAGTCCCCTCTGCCCACAGGCTTGCTGATCCCTTTGGTGTTGGGCGCCATCATCACCAACCTGCCCCTGTACACCCACATGGACCCCATCTTCTCGCCTCAGTCCGAGTACGTGTATCTGGTCTGCTATTTTGTGCTGGCGCTTGTGCTGTACCTTCGCTGGGCTGTACTGGTCATTGACAGCATCTGCACCTATTTGGGTATCCGTTGTCTTGTGATTCCTGATCAGCATGCCAAGTTTCACTAGATATATAGACTCTTTAGAATTGTACATAATAAAATGCCGGCGGTTTATTGACAAAACAAGGCTTCAAATACAGCAGGATTAAACCGAATCAATGCGTCTCTGTCTGCCTTTTCCTGGCCTTGTTGATGACAGGCAGCAGCTTCAAAGACGTGGTACGCTTGTTTTAGTAATTGACACATGTCTTGATCTACACGTAGTATACTATGAGCATCCATGTTACACATGACTCTCAACGTAACCAAACCTTTTGCATTGTAGTAGTATGTCCATGTCTTTGCCAATGACTGCATGATGCTGCCTCTGTAATAAGGTATGCGAGGCCAGCATGTCTTGATCACTGCCATCAGCGCCAAGGCAGCTAATTGATTAATGTCTCTGATTTTTGAATTGCTGCTGGAAATCATGGACAAGGCTGCACACAGCTCTGGTATCAGTGCTTTTAGATACTGCACACCTACAAGTCCCATGGCACTGTACAGCTGTGGTATGTGTTTCAGCAGAATGGGCAAGAAGCTGATCTTTTGTCCGGCATAAGAAAAGCCAGTGATGATGCCCTCCTTGAACACGCGTTCGTACAAAAGGGTCCTGGCTTGGTCTTGTCTCTTGGTGGCGATCAGATCCAAGAGACATGGATAGGCTGCTTTCAGTAACGGCACATCACGCTCTTGTGATAGATAAGACAGACACTTGAACAAGGACTTGGATGTATATATATATATGAGTCTCTCTCTCTCTCTCTCTCTGGATGGATAGCACTGTGTGTTTCCCTTGATGGCGTACCTCTAAAAACACATTGTCAAGGCCAAATTTCGAAATGCATTGTGGATCCAGCTTTTGTATCATGGCGTGCAGCATGTGGACGCCTTGCTCTTTGTAGGCAACGTCATAGTCATCGAGAATAATCAGGATGGGCGGTATCAGTAAATGGAGATTGTCTTGTAGTTGCTGTGTCTGCATGCGAATTGAGATGTCTGTCTGTCTCTTTTACACATGGAGAGCTGCTTACCGATACACCGTTCAAGAGCCATAAAAGCAACTCGACATAATACTCGTTTTTCCACTGCTGGTCCTCGTGAATATCAATGTTCTTTGATCCATATCTCGACTGCGATCGTTTGGTGGCGAGGGTTGGATGCAACGAAGCTTGCTTTTTAAACATGGGCTGCAGTGTAGTCGACAGAATGTCCGTGGCGTGTTGATCCATCACATGGGCTGGCCTGTCATTTGTCTCGCAAGTACAGTATGTCTCTATGAAATGATCCATTTTTTGTGTTGAAACAAAGGTGAAAAAGAAGGCTGCTGCATCTGAATCCAGGGATGATGCTGATGGGTCCGTTTTTTTTTTTTTTTAGACTGTGCTGCTGCTGCTGCTGCTGGCTGCTGCTGCGCGGGTTGTAAATAGATTTAGTTGAAGATTTTTTTCTTTGCTAGGCCTTTTTCTTCTTTCTTGGTTACTTGTCTCTCTCTCTCTCTCTTTGTCTATTTCAACTGCTTTTGTGATTTGCGTGTGATTGTGTGTGTGTGTGCGTGTGCGTGTGCATATCTGCTTGTGCAAACAGGAGACTAATTAGACACGTTTTACCTAGTCCAGAAATCATCCCAGCATCATCAACAAACCTATTCCACAGCAGCAACTATCGATATATACAAACAACGAGACTCTTGTTGAACTAGGCATTTTTAAAAGCAACAGCAGACTCTCTACAACGACTCTTACAAAAACTCTCGACATAATTCAACATGACTGATATGATGGATGACAGCTATAGAATGGCAGAGAACGGTAAAAAAAAAAAAAAAACTACGCAATGCTGCTGCTGCTGCTGATGATGTGTTGATTAACTGACGCAACTCTTGTAGAGTACTTTTTACCTGAAGGCGATGAGATGTATGAAGACGAACCCATTACGTACGTGTGTGTGTGCACTTTTAAGAAACAACGGGTTTATTGACTTGGATGATTGTATATAGACAAGAGGATTGTTGGACAGTCATCTCGTCCTTTTTCGAGGAAAAGGGTCTTGTCAGACAGCAATTGGACTCGTTTGATGAGTTTGTTCAGAATACCATGCAAGAATTGGTGGATGAAAACTCGAATCTAGTGCTTCAGCATGTGGGTGGAGACGGTGATGTTACAGTAAAGTATCTCTCTCTTTTGTGTGTGTGTATATATATCATGGCCTTACTAACCCCCCCCCCAGAAACGATATATCATTGATTTCGGTCAAATCTACTTGTCAAAACCCACCATGACAGAAGCAGATGGTAGTACGCAACCCATGTTTCCTCAAGAAGCGCGTATTCGTAACTTGACGTAAGTGAAAAACTAAAGAGAGAGCACTGGCGAACTTTAGCTAACACAAAGCGAGCACAGATACGCGTCCCCGCTCTACGTCGACATGAGCAAACGTACACAAATTGCAACACCCTACGATCCCAACAACACGAGCCGAAATCCCAACGACCTGTTCCAAGACGAACACGGCTCAGAACACCCGCCCATGACCAAAGTCTTTATCGGCAAGGTGCCCATCATGCTGAGATCGACCTACTGTATTCTGCACGACATGCCCGAAAGCTCCATGCACGAACTCAACGAGTGCTCCTTTGATATGGGCGGCTACTTTGTCATTAACGGTTCCGAAAAAGTACTGATTGCTCAGGAGCGCATGGCCACCAACACAGTGTACGTCTTTTCAAAGGCGCCTCCCTCCAACTTTCAATACACGGCTGAAATCAGATCACAGCCTGAAAAGGGCTCCAAGAACGCCTCTCCCCTGTTTATCAAGATGATGCGAGCCACGTCGGAAAGAGGCTCGTCTGGCCAGTGCATCCGCGCTGCGCTGCCCTACATTCGCTCCGAAGTGCCCATCGTCATTGTGTTTAGAGCGCTGGGCCAGGTCGCGGACAGAGATGTGCTGGAGCATATCTGCTACGACCGCAACGACTATGAAATGCTGGAGCTGCTCAAGCCCTCGATTGAAGAGTCGTTTGTCATTCAAGACCAAGACGTCGCTCTGGATTACATTGGCAAGAGAGGTACGACGGTCGGCGCCACCAAGGACAAGCGTATCAAGTACGCCTCAGAAATCCTGCAAAAGGAGCTGCTGCCTCACGTGGGCACCGCCTACAAGACAGAGACGCGCAAATCCTACTTTTTCGGCTACATGATTCATCGCTTGCTGCTGGCCGCTCTTGAGCGCCGTGAACTGGACGATCGTGACCACTATGGCAAGAAGCGCATGGATCTGGCGGGCCCCCTGATGGCAAGTCTGTTTCGACTGCTGTTCAAGAAGCTGACAAAGGACGTGGCCAAGTACCTGCAAAAGTGCATCGAGTCGAGCAGAGAGTTCAACCTGACGCTCGCTGTCAAGTCCAACACCATCACCAACGGCCTCAAGTACTCGCTGGCTACCGGCAACTGGGGCGACCAAAAGAAGGCCATGCAGGCGCGTGCTGGCGTGTCCCAGGTGCTCAACAGATACACCTACACGTCCACCCTGTCCCATCTGCGTCGCTGCAACACACCCATCGGCCGCGACGGTAAGATTGCCAAGCCCCGTCAGCTGCACAACACCCACTGGGGCCTCGTCTGTCCTGCTGAAACGCCTGAAGGTCAGGCCTGTGGTCTGGTCAAGAACCTGGCCCTCATGTCGTACATTTCCGTCGGCTCCTCTGCCACGCCTCTGATCATGTTCTTGGAGGAATGGGCCATGGAGAACTTGGAGGAACTGAGCGCCACCAGCATTGCGGACGCCACCAAGGTGTTTGTCAATGGCGTCTGGATCGGTATTCATCGCGACCCTGGAGAGCTGATCAACTCGCTCAAGCAAATGAGACGTTCCGTCGACATTTCGCCCGAAGTCAGTATTGTGCGCGATATCCGTGAAAAGGAACTGAGAATGTATACGGATGCAGGTCGTTGCTGCAGACCTCTTTTCTTGGTGGAGAACCAGCAGCTCAAGTTGACGCGCGATCACGTGCTGCGTATCCAAGACACCGAAGACGACTATGGCTGGCAAAACATGATTGCAGACGGTATTGTCGAGTACGTGGATGCAGACGAAGAGGAGACGGCCATGATCTGTATGACGCCTGAAGACCTGGCCGAGTCGCGCATGACGGCAGAGTACGGCGCCCCTCTGCAAGAGACAAGAGACCTGTTTAGCCGTGTCAAGTCGCAAACGGGCAGCTACTCGCACACGTGGACCCACTGTGAGATTCATCCCAGCATGATTCTCGGCATCTGTGCCAGCATCATTCCCTTCCCTGACCACAACCAGTCGCCCCGTAACACCTACCAATCTGCCATGGGTAAGCAGGCCATGGGTGTCTACCTCACCAACTTCCAGACGCGTATGGACACGCTGGCCAACATTCTGTACTATCCTCAGAAGCCTCTGACCACCACCCGATCCATGGAGTTTTTGCGCTTCAGAGAGCTGCCTGCTGGCCAAAACGCCATTGTCGCTATTCTATGTTACTCTGGCTACAACCAGGAAGATTCCGTCATCATGAACCAAAGCAGTATTGACCGCGGTCTGTTCAGATCCCTCTTCTTCCGTACCTACATGGACGCTGAAAAGAAGGCGGGCATGATGTTTATGGAGGAGTTTGAGAAGCCCACGCGCGACACCACCTTGCGTCTGAAGCACGGCACCTATGAAAAGCTGGAAGAAGACGGTCTGATTGCACCTGGCACGCGTGTCTCTGGCGATGATATTATCATTGGTAAAACGGCTCCTATCCCTGCTGATTCCGAAGAGCTGGGCCAACGCACCACCACCCACAACAAGCGCGATGCCTCCACGCCCCTGAGATCCACTGAAACGGGTATCGTCGATCAGGTCATGCTGACCACCAACCAAGACGGCCTCAAGTTTGTCAAGGTCCGTGTTCGTTCCACGCGTGTGCCTCAGATGGGCGACAAGTTTGCTTCTCGTCACGGTCAAAAGGGTACCATTGGTATGACTTACCGTCAAGAAGACTTCCCCTTCTCTGCCGAGGGCATCACGCCTGATCTCATCATCAACCCTCACGCTATTCCCTCGCGTATGACCATTGGTCACATGATTGAGTGTTTGCTGGGCAAGGTGTCTACATTGACAGGCAACGAAGGTGATGCTACTCCTTTCACGGATGTTACTGTGGAGGCCATCTCTCAAGCACTGCAGGCACAAGGCTACCAATCCCGTGGTTTTGAAGTCATGTACAATGGTTTTACAGGCCGTAAATTGAACGTCCAAGTCTTTTTGGGTCCTACTTATTATCAGCGTTTGAAGCACATGGTGGATGACAAGATCCATAGTAGAGCAAGAGGCCCTGTTCAAATCTTGACAAGACAGCCTGTGGAAGGTCGTTCCAGAGATGGTGGTCTTCGTTTCGGTGAAATGGAAAGAGATTGGTAAGTGTCGTGTGTGTTTGAAGCGTCTTTTTTTTTATATATTGACATTTCTTGAATGTATATAGTATGATCAGTCATGGTGTTGCACAGTTCTTGAAGGAACGTCTGTTTGACGCCTCTGATGCCTACCGTGTCCATGTCTGTGATATTTGTGGTTTGATGGCCATTGCCAACTTGAAAAAGAACAACTTTGAATGTCGCGCATGTAAAAACAAAACTAGAATCTCACAAATCCATATCCCCTATGCTTGTAAACTTTTATTCCAAGAGTTGATGGCCATGAACATTGCTCCTCGTATGTTTGTAGATGCCGATTAATTTTTATTCATATTACTCTCTTCCTTTTTGCACAAAAAATATATATATATATATTATTAACAATCCAATTTTTAAAGTGTTTTATTGAATATGTTGAGTGCCATTCTACGTCGAATCGTCTCCATGTCTGGCTGACCGAAATTAAATGTAGACCGTCTTGATAATCGCTCTGCAAACGTGCAGGCAAAGGCACCGCAGTCTGACATGTTTCCCTGTCGTGGTATGTCCTTGGGCGTCAGCTTCTTCCAGTCCGATGTATCAAATGGTGTCTTTTTCTTGTCCAAATGCTCCTGCTCCAGGTAGGATAAAAAGAGGTTGAGTGTGTGGTCGTGGTTGCCGCCCAAGGAATCATACACAGCGACCGTCTTGGCCTTCATGTCCATCACTCCCAGCACCCAATGGTACGATTGATTGATGGGCACAAACAACATGTCCTTTGAAAACACATCCACTCGCTTTGTCCATCGCTTGACTTTGGCGTATCCTTGATCTCGCAGTGTCGAACAAAAGAATGTATTGAAGCAGTGAATGGACGGCAGGTCTTGCGAATTGTTGGCTGCACGATCTGACAGTAATTCAAAGTAAAAGTTGACAATTTCATCGTTGAGCCATGTTTCTGGATAAAGACGGTATAAATCTTGAAAGCTGACTGTGGCCTTTTTAAAGTTGGATACTTGTCCACACTGTCCTTTTCTAAAGAGTCTGTCTACAATTGCGTTCTCTTGATCTGTCAGTGGCTGAACAATTTCCTTTGGTGCTGGTATCTCTGTCTCTTCATATCGTTTATCAAATGTGGTGTCTTTTTGGTCAACAAGTATCTAGTAAATCTACAATTAGATGGGCCGACTTTTTTTTTTTATTATTATTGATTTCCTGTCAAAGTGAGAGGAGGGGGTCATTTACGTCGAGTGTATTCTTTTTCAGTTCAAGTATATCTGCTATACAATGGTCCATGTCACTCTTGGGTGTCTGCTGCTGTTGCTGCTGCTGCTGCTGCTGACTGACAGTGAGTTGTGTTAGTTTGTCTAGTAATGAATCCACTTGGTCATCGTCAATAATTTCAATCGTGTGCTTCATCATGGGGTGTTTGGGTGTCATGAATCTCGAGTAGAAAGAGGTTGGTCTGTTGCTGTTGTATGGTATATAGGTGTGTGTTTCTGTAGCTGGTACACGCAGGAAAAAAAGGAATGAGCAAACATTTCTATAGCTCTGCGTTTAGAGAGACTCACTGTTTTTGTGCTTTTTGTTGTTGTGTGGGTTGTAAAAATCTACTGGCAGTGTTCTTGCTAAATCTTTGCTTCTCATGCTTTGTGTGTAAAGTGTAAACGAGAGAAAACAAGCAAAAAGGGAAACAACCGCGATAAAAGGGGGGACGGCTTTATGTGGGCAGCAGCAGCAAGAAAAACTACACCACTGAGTTTTAACTTTGAATCCGCCGCCCGCCAGCAGCGCGCGTGTAGGCTTTTTTCAAGCAGTAAATGACCAAATGTTGCTCAAAAAGTATGGGTTTTTCTACAATTGTGAGTGAAGATACATTTGATTTAAAGAAATAATTAGTGAAATTTATAAACCTTGTTTATGCGTATCCAAAGAGCTAGATTGGTGGCTATAGTTTAGCAAAACCACTTTAAAAAGTCCAAAAAACAGTCATTTTTGCCTGTACATTGGGGTCAAAAATCAGGGCCTCAGATAAACATGTCGATTTCTCTGCCAAAAATCGATATTTTCAAACAAAACAAAAATGAAATTGAAGCTGTAAAAAAGATGAACAAACTTCATTTGCGATCTAGTGATTTGCTTGCTTTTTGGGCTCTTTAATTACGTTTATTACGTTTTTTTGCATGTTTTTTCAAGTATTCACACTGTAAAATACATCGCGTTGCCAGAATTTTTAGTGCAATATTTGCACAATGAGTTTATCTATATATTCGATTATAATTGCTACTAACATTCTTGTAATAAAATCCTATGATATTCTGCATTAATGTGAATTTTGGCAAATTTTTGAACGCCTGTATCTCAACACTGAATAGAGCTACAGACATGGGAGTTGAACTTTCTTGGTCCCCAAACATAGAGGGATTCAAATATGTAATTAGTTCATACTTTTTTGGCACTCGAAAAAAAAGTTGTAGATTCGATTTCTTTGAAAAAATAAAAATCAAAGTTCACTTCTGGAGTGTAACTTTCTGGGGTTAAAATTTGGACTTGCATATTATTGGACGGCGGGATACAAAGACTGCGGGGGCGCGCTCACAAGGAGCTTGCCCCCCTTTTTTATCATGATGCCTCTCAATACCTGTCCAACTTTTGCCTCTATTGGAAGTCTTATCATTGACGATATTGTATACAGCGATGGTAGAAGGTCTCAAAATGTCTTGGGAGGTGCAGGTGTATTTGCTATTTACGGTATAACTCAAAAAAAGGCAGAGTTTTACTCGAAAAAAAAAAAACCCGCTAATAAATAGGGCTTTTTTTAGGTATGCGACTTTGGCAACCAAACGAACAATCAAAAAACGTTGGCTACATTATCCACAAAGGCTTTGACTACCCCAAAGAGATTGACGATCAGATAAACCGACTTGATATTTCACTCGTTACGAAATTGCATGCTGATAAACATACCACAAGAGGTTTAAATACTTTTGGAGAAAACGACCACAGAGATTTCGAGTACATTCATCCCATCATCCGAGCAACAACAGATGACTTTCCCGATGACTGGATTAGATCAGTCAAGATACTTCACTTGATTTGTTCACCAGAAAGAGCAATAGAGATTATCGACCAGTGGAATCAAAGACAAGTTGACCTGAATGCATTAGAAAAAACGAAATTTCTATGGGAGCCTTTGCCTTGGGCTTGCTTACCAGAGGTACGTGACACATGTTGCACTTGTAAGAGCATGCGTCTGACAACCTCGCGCGATAACAGAACTTGGATAACATCTATAGAGCAATTGAAAGAGTGGACATCATTACACCAAACCACGAGGAATTAGCTGATATGCTTGGACTCAAATTTGACAGCTTGCTGAGCTCACATCAAAACAAGATAAAAGACGCCGTGGAACATTGTGGCAAGCTATTCATGCAGCGAGTAGAAAAAGAGAATCTAGTCCTAGTCGTGAGATGCAGCAAATACGGAGCCATGACTTTGACAACTGATAACAGAGAGGCTGCTCAGTGGACGCCCGCTTTTTGGGATTGGAAAACGGATGGAGAACATGTAGTGGATGTTACAGGAGCTGGCAACTCGTTTTGTGGAGGCTACTGTTATGGTTATGTACATACAAACGGTGATGTGAATGAATCAGCACTGTATGGTGCTGTTTCTGCAAGTTACACTGTAGAGCAAGTAGGTGTGCCTGTGCTGAATGACGATGAGAGCTGGAACTCTGGACCATTACCTACCCAACGACTAGACATTTTGAGAAATAGAACATGCCGTTTTGAGTAAAAGAATTTCTTTTTTTTTTTATTCAAATAAATACATTTATAACTGATGAGGTATATTCTTTTAATTTCTTCGCTTAATCTTAATGTTGAATCTATTCTTGGGCACAGTCAATGTGATGAACTGTCTACGATCCTCGGTGTCCTTCATTTCTTGTTCAATAGGTTGGATTTCAAAGGTCTTTAATAAGGTGGCAATGGCAATACGCATTTCTTGCAAGGCAAAGTTTTTGCCAATGCAGTTTCTTGATCCAGCACTGAATGTAAAGAATGCATCCAATTGATTTTTTTCATCCTGATCTTGACCTTCAATCCATCTCTCCGGTCTGAATTCATGGGCACGAGGGAAATATTGATCGCTCTTTTGAACATGATACAAGCTACAAATGACAGTTGTCTACATGTATGTCATTAGAATATGAATTGCTTGATCGATAGTGCCCTCTACTTACGTCTTTTGGAACAAACACACGGCCACCAAGCATGACATCTTTGGGTGCACGTCTTGAAAGACCAGCGGCAGCAATACTATCAACACGAAGAGTTTCTTGAATCACAGCATTGAGATAAGGGAGGTGCTTGAGCTGCTCATGATGATACACGGTTTGTCCTTGTTCCAATTCCACGCCATCCAATTCCTCGTATAGCTTCTTGAGTTTGTCAGGGTTACGCAAAAGCTCGATGAGGGAGAAACCAATCGAGTTACTTGTAGTCTCTGAACCAGCAATCAGGAACAGAACAGTTTCTGCCATGATGGATTCAGCTGTCAGACTGTCGTCAGTTTCAGCGGCGTGTTGCACATCAATCAAGAATTGAAGTATATCTTTGCGCTTCTCGCCTTCGGTCTTGTGGAGACGATCTTCAATGATGCCAGTGAGAAACTACATGTACAAGAAAATGTTTAATATCGCCTCATACTCGAAATCAAAAGAAATGTTACTTTCTACCTTTTGTAATCTGGGATCAGTCTTACCACCGTTTGGTACAATGAGCTTGGAGAGTGTTGGGTACATGACGGTGATAGCACTGTTTTTCATTTCTGGTAATTATGTAGTTGAGCATCGGGAAAATCCAATTGTTATAATCTATATCGTACCTTGAGAGATGGCTGAAGGGACAAAGTGCTTATTGTCCTCGACCATGTTGAATGTTTGGCCGAATGCAGTTTCTCCAATGACATCCAAAGCAAGACGCTGTACCAAGTTCCAGATATCGACTGTGCCATAATTCAAGTCGTCATGGTCTTTAGCAATTTCGCTATCAATCTTGTGTACCAATGACTCGGTTACTGTGGTCATGAAAGGCTCCAAAGAGTTGAGATATTTGATGGAGAAAGCGGGAGAAACGACTCTTCTCTAGAAGGCACTTGTGAACAACCAAACTCTAGGACAGCGAGGTATACTTACTCTCTTTTTATGCCAGGCTACATCTGTAGTGCTGAACAAAGTGTGAGCTCCCTTCTCTACACAAAGAATTGATATGTGAGCCATTCCGAACTAACGGATTTTCAGTGACACGAAATTAATCTTACTTTGAAAGACTTCATAGATGGCAGCTTTGGGGAAATCATCCGTAACCAAAACTTGCTTGATCATATTCTTGTCTGCAACGGCGACAGTGTTGGGACCCAAGCGAATGACATCGCCGTATTTGTCATGGAAGCCCAAGATGGCCTTGTAACTGAATGTTGAAGCATGATGAGACTCAATGTCAAGGCATTTGCGTCCAATATGATGTTACCCTGTTCCGTTAGGCTTGTTGTAATAAAACTTGGGGAATTCAATGAATCTACTCCAGAAGGGACCAGGGATATTGCTCAAGGGCCCAAAGTAGGCGTCGTATAATTTCTACCAAGATGACAATCAGAACACTTGTGTAATCAAAACTTTTTTTGACGTTTTACATTTGCGACGACATAGGTAGCCACTGAAATAGCAGTAATCTTGCCAATTTCTTTTAAATTGGATCGGTTGGAGAGATATTCGACTGTTTGATGAGAGGTCTTTTCTAATTGTTTAACAATATGTTGGTAATCCATGTTTTTTAATGTAAGGTTTGATGGAAAAAAAAAAGAGAGAGAGAGATAAACTAAAAGCTCGCTAGGCTTTTTATAGTTTTTAATGTTGCCACCCCTTGACTAGAGTTTCCAATTTCAGGCAAAAAAGAATTATTCAATGATCGCATCATGTCAAATGAACGGAAAACAACAGCTTTCCAGCAACTTGTCAACCAATGGCATGCCGCTGAAAATAGTTTCGCCGGCTTGGAAGGTTATTTTAGGTTTCAGCTATTGTTTTTGGAGGAGATTGATCGGTCAGATTCATCCAAATGGGGAATTGGATTTCTCGTGTTGTAACCATTGACGCCATTCAAATGAAAAAAAAGTAATTTCAACGTATAAAATGTCTCTAGGACAAACGCTGAAGCGGTCATGTCGAAGCATCTGATGAATGATGGTTTGCCAGACGTATCTGTAGATTTAGCTACATTAGATGTAAAAAGTAAGCACTCGTTATCTTGGCACTGGAAGAACTTGTAGAATCGGAATAGAGAGGTATCTTCCCCGCATTGAGGTTGCCTTGATAATGTTATTGCTCAGCGCTCGCCATCTGGCCTGATCTGGGCATCTATTTCTGATCGCTGTATCTGCTTGGCATTTGCAAAATGTATATTGAACATTGGTTTAATAATTTGGTACTAATTTTATTTGTGAAGATGTGTTTTTTGGTAATCGTATTTGATCCCATTTTCAACTTTGCCAGCTGGCCATATCATCGTTATGTAATGAACCCTCCCAATCAACTATAATTAGTAGTACACATTTGGTCTGTATTAAACTCTTCTCAAGTCTCAATGGATTTTCTTGAATTTACGCATTCATGCTTTCCATGTTTCGAGCTTTTGGAGTTCTTTTTACTCGTATCGTTACTCAACAGTTGCCTAAGCATTTGTCTGCTCTTTGGATAGAGTGTGCCTTGCTGAATTTAGTATATTATTAAAACTGTATAGACCTTAGCTGGTGGCCATAGGACATGAATAAGGTCGTAAATAAGTACATGCATAGTTCTTATGATTAGACTTCAAGGGTAGTTTTTTTCATTGTTCATCAGATATGGTCAATCCCTCTGGATGCGGCTCAGAAAGTCATAGCAGAACATCTCGCCAAAGCTGTCGTCTGTACCCAAGAAACGTATCCAATAACGAGGAGAGACTCTTAAAATGTATACTCAAATGTCAGATTTCAAAATTCAGCAACATGCAATTGAAACCTACTGGGTGACAGTGGTAGAGATTGAGTGTAGTCAAGTTCATTAGACCTCTACAATGTCTTTTACTATATACAAAAGGTCTTCGTTGCCAGACGTAGCTGGGATTGAATTTTAGTGGTTTGTTCCACTGGCCCGCTGGATCCGTCGATTGGACATCTGATGGCAAGAAACCTGCATTGTTCTCTTACCTAAGAAGGGTGATTTACGGAATCTGGCAAACTGGCGCCCAATTTCGCT